>NW_003797255.1:1065072-1089354 GCF_000220905.1 Megachile rotundata
CCGGCCCCGTGAAGCCTGGCGCGCACTCGCATCTGAACCAGTTGATTCCGTCGACGCACTTGCCGCCGTTCAGACAAGGTAAGGGTTGGCAGTCGTCGACGTCCCGACGACAGTTCGGCCCCTCGAAGCCCTCTCGGCAGACGCACCTGTAGTTCCCGTCAGCGGTGTTCACGCAGGTCGCCCCGTTCTCGCAAGGATTGCTCGCGCACGCCGGTGACGCTATGTGGCAGGCGGCGCCCTCCCAACCTGGAGGACAGTGACATGTGAATCCGTCGCCACGATCTTGACAGGTTCCTCCGTGACGACAGGTACCTGGTTCGCAATGACCCGCTCGGAGGGTACACGTTTTGCCCTTCCAACCGCCCCGACAGATGCAGGTGAAATCGGCCACGCCGTCCACGCAGGTGCCGTTGTTGCGACAGGGTGAGTTGGTGCACTCGTCCACGTCTGAAAGACGGTCAACAATTTTATCTCTCGCTACGAACTTCTTTAGATCAAAAGTAACGAGACCAAAGATATGATCAGAAGATCAAATTCGGCCAAAACTTACCTTGATCGCACAAATCCCCGGTCCATCCCTCCCTGCAGATACACTGGAACGAGTTGACTAAATCAACGCACGTCCCACCGTTCAAACAAGGATTGCCCCGACAGTCGTTGATGTTCTCGTGACAATGCATCCCCGTATAGCCAGGATCGCAGATACATCTGCCGCCGCTGCACTTGCCCCTGCCCCCGCAGGGCGTGCCCTCGCTGCCGCAGCCGGCTTCCTCGTCCATGACGCCGAGCTGCGGGTTATGAGAGGCCGGCTCGGAACAATTCTTCCCCTGCCATTGTTCAGGACAGTGACAATAGTAGTCGGTCTGGGTGTTGAAGCAAGGCGCGGAGTTCCTGCAGGGGTTCGGGCTGCAGTGATCCCTGTCGATCTCGCACTGATAACCCGTGAAGCCGACCGGGCAGACGCACTCGTAAGCGTTCACCAGGTCCCGGCAGTCGCCGCCGTTCTGACAGGGCTTCGAGGCGCATTCGTCGATGTCCACGTCGCAATCTTTGCCCGAATAACCCGCGGTGCAGCTGCAGTGGTAGTCGTTCACCAGGTCGATGCACAGGGCACCGTGCTGACATTGGCCTACGCAGTCGTCGATGTTCTTTGTGCAGTTCTTGCCTGTGAAGCCGCTTCTGCAACGACATCTGCAACAAAGTATTTTGTTGATAAGTTACATGGTATTTAGTTACGAAGTTACATGGTATTTGCCAAGCCTGGTATTTGCAAAGCCTGGTATTTGTAAAGCCTGGTACTTAGTTGAGATGTGTTTAAAGAAAGATAAGTTTAAGCTGGTTAGGTTATATACAAAAGCAAGATATAATTTCAGGCAGATCTTTGACAAGTCATAAGAATCACATGTCCACAAAGTATGACAATATATTGACAATAGAATGCAAAAGAAGGAGGTTCACATTCTTTAAAGTTTATAGGGCTGCCTCTAAGTTGGACTAACTACATCTGATGATATGGAGTATGACAACAATGAGCATCTATGAGCTAACAGATTTCCCTTAAAGTTCCTAGGGCTACCTCTAAGTTGGACCAACTACATCTGATGATATGGAGTATGACAACAATGAGCATCTATGAGCTAACAGATTTCCCTCAAATTTCCTAGGACTACCTCTAAGTTGGACCAAGTATATCTGATGATATGGAGTATGACTATAATGAGCACCTATGAGCTAACAGATTTCCCTTAAAGTTCCTAGGGCTACCTCTAAGTTGGATCAACTATATCTGATGATATGGGAGTATGACAACAATGAGCACCTATGAGCTAACAGATTTCCCTCAAATTTCCTAGAGCTACCTCTAAGTTGGACTAACTACATCTGATGATATGGAGTATGACAACAATGAGCATCTATGAGCTAACAGATTTCCCTCAAATTTCCTAGGACTACCTCTAAGTTGGACCAAGTATATCTGATGATATGGAGTATGACTATAATGAGCACCTATGAGCTAACAGATTTCCCTCAAATTTCCTAGGGCTACCTCTAAGTTGGACCAAGTATGTGACATGGAAGTATGACAACATATGAATATCCATAAGCTAACAGATTAAAAGACAACTCACCTGTAATCGCCAGCGAGGTTAACGCAGGTGACCGAGTTCTTGCAGGGCGACTCCTTAAGCGCACACTCGTCCACATCGAACTGGCAGAGTACGCCCTGCCAAGCCGGCGGGCAATTGCACACGAACTCGTTCTTGCCGTCAATGCAAGTGCCGCCATTTTGGCAGGGTTGCGAGGCGCACTCGTCGATGTCGGTCGCGCAGTATAATCCAGTGAAACCGGCAGCGCACTCGCAATGAGCGCTCTCCCCGAGTTCCCTGCAGGTCGCCCCGTTGGCGCAGGGGTTGGAGGCACATGGGTTGTCGACCTTCTCACAGGTCGGTCCCGAGAATCCCTCGGGACAGGTGCACTTGTACTGATCCGGGGCTGTGTTCTCGCAGGTACCCCCGTTCTGACAGGGCTCGTGAGTACCGCAGTAGTTCAGATCCTGGTCGCAGAGGATTCCGCCCCAATTCGTGTCGCAGATGCACTGCCAACTGGAACCGTTGCAGTAACCGTGCTTGCAGCCGGGGTAGGGAGTGCACTGGTCGCAGAGCTCACCCCGCCAGCCGTGTCGACACTTGCACTCGCCGCTCACGTTGCAGTGACCGTGCACGGGGTGGCAACCTTCCTTGCAGACCGCTGTAACATTTGTCAAGATTATTAGTTTAACGTAGATTCATAGTAGATAGTATGTGGTACATCTAATAAATTCATAGACTTGAGAACTTGGGTCGAGAATTAACTTCTTGCTGGACTTTGACGAGTCTGACTCGTGACGCACTCACTGCTCAAATATAACAAATTTTGAATAATCCTCAACTTCAAATTTAAGCCCAACTATAATTTGCATTATCAAAGATCGCTGAATATAAAATATTCACATTTCATTTTTTATTGTTTGTTTAACACTTTGAACTATTTTAACGAGTCTGACTCATGACGCACTCACAGCTCAAATGCAACAAATCTTACTCAAATTTTGAATATTCCTCAACTTCAAATTTAAGTCCAACTATAATTTGCATTATCAAAGATCGCTGAATATAAAATATTCACATTTCATTTTTTATTGTTTGTTTAACACTTTGCACTATTTTAACGAGTCTGACTCATGACGCACTTACAGCTCAAATATAACAAATCTTATTCAAATTTTGAATACTCCTCAACTTCAAATTTAAGTCCAACTATAATTTGCATTATCAAAGATCGCTGAATATAAAATATTCACATTTCCTTTTTTATTGTTTGTTTAACACTTTTAACTATTTCAACGAGTCTGACTCGTGACGCACTCGTACTTCGGCCGTGATCAATTTTACTCGAATTTTTAATACGCTTCAATTTGGAGTTCAAGTCCAATAATTTGCATAGTCAACGATTGCATAATAACATATTGACATAACATTTCAAACTTTTTTGTCTGTTTTAATATTGCAGCTGTAATTAGTCAGTTCTGGCTGGCGCAAATAAGTCATAGTGCAAGAAACATTATAGCTATGAATACTTAGTTTTGACGCATCTGACAAATGAATCATATGGCAAGGGTTAATATTGTTAACATTCGAAACTTCATATGTATTTTGAAAAATTGCATCCTGTGTGAGAAGGTGCTAAAATGCTCAGGTTAAGTAGTAGCAGTCTTTAATTTTAAGTAATAGAACAGTAAAAGAGTGTCCGCGAAATTCCCGCTTAAAATGGCGGTCCGGCAATGAACGTTGCTCGTGTTTTATCTGTATTGGGCCCACGTTGAGTCCACACTTGAAACTTCGTATGTACAATTTTGAAAAATTGCATCCTGTGTGAGAAGGTGATAAAATGCTCAGGTTAAGTAGTAGCAGTCTTTAATTTTAAGTAATAGAACAGTAAAAGAGTGTCCGCGAAATTCCCGGTTAAAATGGCGGTCATGAACGTTCCTCGCGTTTTATCGGAGTGCCGTCGAGTCCCAAACGCGCAGAAAGAAGAAGAGCCATCTTCGGTCATAACTCAAACGACTTTCCAAAGGAATAATCTTCCCGCGACGAACAATAACCGGCGCGGCTCGGCGTGGCGCGGCACAAAAGGCATCCGTGAATGGAAGTTAAAACACAAACAATTAATCCGCCCACGGGCACCGAAAGTATAAGCGTCGGATTATTTTCCGCGGCCGGATTATACGATCACGGACGTTTCATATATCTCGTGGAAGAAGGTACCGGAGGCGGAGCAACAGGTACGAGTGTTCTCTTTTACAGGTGGCGGGATGACGAAACCCAATTTGAAGGCACCGTATCTCTGGAAACGACACTTTCGAAAAGAGGAGAGACAGCGTGGAGAAAAAGAAACGTGACGGAGATCCCTGACCGGGGCCGAGCAACTCAATTAGCCGAGGGGACAGAAAGACGGATGAGAAGTGACAGAGAGAAGGATTATCCTTCTGACCGTGAAACGAAAAATCATGCCGCAACGACACGCGTGTACCCCTCAAACTTTTAAACCGACGTACCGACTCTTTACCGTTAGCTAAGCCGCTCGAACAACCAGGATCGCTTGCTAGGATAACCGTGTATTAACTATAGTTCGCCCGTCACGAGCTACAAAAATCTGATTCGTTAATGCGGAAAACGTATTCCCTTCCGCACGAGCAAACAATTATTCACATCTGTAGAAAAGTAGATACTGTATATCGTTTCAATAAAGATCCATAGTGGACCCATAATCCCAGCGATAGCCATAAACAAAGAATGATGGATGCTAGATGATTCCAAACACCAGCTAAACGAGTACGCATCGTTATTTCCAATCAGTACAGCGTGGGTTCTCCCTAGCTTCTGAACACCTGTTGCATCTTCGACGAGTGAAAAAAATGTCGGGGCTCTAGTTTGCCGGTGAGTTCATCTAACCACGCTGATCGAGCACACTCGTCGCTTCTGCACGGTGATTGCCGCGGCGCGAGTTAGCCGCGAGGGAAATCTCGGTTCCCATCGTCGTGCAACACAGAATCGGAAACCGGAGAGGCCGATCAGCCTGATCAACCTCGAGCTGACGTGTATCGAATAGCAAGAGGGAGCTGGATGCATCGTTACGAAGCGAGTCTAGAGACAGGCTGCAATCGCATAAATATCCATAAACGTTGTCCGCGCGAACGAGAAAGCAGAATCATTAATCATTAAAGACTTTACCTGTGTATACAAGTATGCGTTAGTAGGTAAAACTTGTTGAATTTTGTGATTAAAATGTAATAGTGATTATTACGGGCAATTATGTAGCAAGTAGTTATCGGGCGGACAAGTATCGAGCGGGCAAATATCGAGTGGAAGTATTAAGACATGGAGTATTATGCAGTAGACAATGATAGGCTACCAAGCACACAATTATTTAATAGTTTCGTAGCAGACATTAAGCAGACACTTATTAGACGATTATTTAGCAAGTGATTATCGAGACGACAAGTATCGAGCGGACAAATATCGAGTGGAAGTATTAAGACATGGAGTATTATGCAGTAGACAATGATAGGCTACCAAGCACACAATTATTCAATAGTTTCGTAGCAGACATTAAACAGACACTTATTAGACGATTATTTAGCAAGTAATTATCGAGACGACAAATATCGAGCGGACAAATATCGAGTGGAAGTATTAAGATATGGAGTATTATGCAGTAGACAATGATAGGCTACCAAGCACACAATTATTCAATAGTTTCGTAGCAGACATTAAGCAGACACTTATTAGACAATTATTTAGCAAGTAATTATCGAGACGACAAATATCGAGCGGAAGTATCAAACAGATGTGGAATATTATGCAGTAGAGATGGATAGGCTACCAGTCACACAATTATCCAACAGACAGTTACTTAGCAGACAATTATTAATCAGATACCCGTCAGACGATTATTTAGCAGGTAATTATTGAGCAGACAATTATCCAGTAATATTCGATAATTATCCATCAGGTAAAAGCAGACAATTATCCATAAGACCCAGTAGGTTATTATTAAACGGATAATTATCCGAAGAACAATCACCCATTAGTTCACAGCAGATAATTATCGATAAGACAATTACCCAGCAGGTAATTATTAAGCAGATAATTACTCAGTAAATACTCAGCAATTATCAAACGGATAATTATCCGATAAAGAATTCAGAAGTTCTTAAGTAGACAATTAAACAGGAGGTAACTGAAGTAAATAATCTGATCAGCAATTAAACGGTTATTTATCTGACGGACAATTACCTAACATTTACCAGTAAAACTAAACCGATCGGTTTCATTTCTTTATGATCATTTTCGTGCAGAGAATATTAGGAAATATTTGTTCGAGAGTATCTTCGAATCGAAGTTAAGTTAACAACAGTTGTTGCGGTATACCGTTTTTGTCGGTTGTATCCATAAATCTAGCGGAGGATCGTCTACAGTTACACGTCTATGGGACTTTTTGTTGTTGTTAATCCAGCGACGTCTGGCGGATTAACCGGTGCAATTCATCTTCGTACACCCGCTGCTTCTATATTTTCTTATTTCCCGATCTGGTGAACGGGGAACAGATGCGCGAAGAATCGGATTACAGGTGAAGGTTCACGACTTTCACGTGCAACGTTTACCTTTGCCACGGCTCGAGCATCGATAATCTCTCTGTGAAAGAGCGAACGTTTTGCTTATCTTACCGTTGCTGCGATATTTCACGATTCATATACGTTGTACAGGGTGTCTCACAACTAGTGTCCCTAAAGGTAGCTGATTCTGAATAAGATTTCCCTTTGCAAAAATGGGATAGATTAAGCGGTTAAATATTCACACCCTCAACTTCCAAATACAGGGTGTCTCACAACTAGTGTAACTCTCGGATGATGGGGTTCGAGATTCTGAACAACTTTTCCCTTTGCAAAAATTCGCTTTGAAGCTTCGTTTTTGAATTATTAAAGAAAAACACAGGACCAATCAGAACGCGAGGTTTTCGCGCGTTCAGCCACTAGGCGGAGCTCTCTTGCGCCTGCGCACGCGTCTCGCGCTCTGATTGGTCCCGTGTTTTTCCTTAATAATTCAAAAACGAAGCTTCAAACCTCATTTCTGCAAAGGGAAAAGTTGTTCAGAATCTCGAACCCCATCATCCAAGAGTTACACTAATTGTGAGACATCCTGTATTGCAGTGTATTCACCAGTCTTCTTGACCTCGTTCCATAAACGCCTGTTTCTCGATCGATTTCGAAAGTCATCTTTTTCAAACTAAGAATTATAAAGAAGCGATAAGTGATTATAACTAGAAGTATAATTAAAGCGGTTAATTAATCTTATATTAATCGGTTAAATGAAAATTATTCAAGTCGTCGACTAATCTAGATATCGATTTCTGTGTCACCAGCGCAATCAGTTTTTTGCCACGATACAAAAACATCGACAAGGATTTAACGAATCGCGTATCCACAACGAGAAAAGAGGTCAAATGCAAACGAGCGTTGGCACCGCGTCCAGAAACAGGCTCCTCTCTCGAGGAACGGTGTTGCACGAGATGCATAGAGCTCGTGTGAAGACGATGCACGAGTGAAATTCTCGTATTGACCTTTCACAGCGTGACAAAAATGTCGGAGCCAGTTCTTCCCCTTCTAGTAAGTGAGCAACCGGCTCTCATCGTCTCACGAGTACACGATTTCCAACGATAGCTCCCTAATTGGGATCGTTCGTCCTTTACTCCTTTTTTTTCCCTTCTGTATTCGACGAAAGTGGAACGGGTCTAATTGTGGGACGTTCAAACTTATGTTGACCCTTGCATGACGAAGGAATCTTCAGTCGGTATCAATATATGTACAAGCACCACGTTCCAAGTCCTTTCATACTTAACAAACTTAACAGCGAAACTCTAATTCGATAATGTTAATCAGATTTAGAAAAATCATTCTTCAATTATAACTACTCTTTAAATGCATATAAAAGTGAATAAAAGATTACAGAAATTGCTAATGGTTAATTGAAAGGATATACTAAAGTACAATATACTAACAGAATCTATTAAAATACAAATTATGGTAATACTATCCACGATTCCATCGGCAAGAAATGTGGTTTTTCGAGGCGACACAACGCAAGCGAGAAAATCTTAAAGTTCACAGTGTCAAGGGAAACTGGCTGCGTCCCCGTCATTTCTTTCGTATCGTTATCACGAAGAGTCTCGAAGTGGTTTCAAAGTCATCAACCCTACTCCATCGTTTTCCTTTCGAATCCACAAACTGGAACAGTTTTGTTTCGCACGATATTACCGGGAGTGCTAATTGCTATGCCGCAGAAAACAGCAATATTGCTCCGTCCTACTTTCTCCGACTCATTTTCAGTGATTCGAATCAATCGAAGGCTTTCAGAAAAAAATTCTACCTTGCTAATGAACGATGCTTGATTGCGCGTAACGTAAACGATCGTACGCAATTATTGAACTATCCATATGCAGTATGTATTTACGGATAGAGGTGTTAATTTGTTTATTGATTCAAGGAAACTAACTAACCTAACTAGCCCTAAACTACGTAATCTACCCAACCTATCTAACCCACCTAACCTACCTAACCCACCTAACCTACCTAACCCACCTAACCTACCTAACCCACCTAACCTACCTAACCAGACCAACCTATCTAACACATCTAACTAGCCTAACCTACCTAACTTACCTAACCCACCTAACCTACCTAACCCATCTAACCTATCTAACACACCAAATGTACCTAACCTACCTAACCTACCTAACATACCTAACCTACCTAACCCATCTAACCTATCTAACACACCAAATGTACCTAACCTACCTAACCTACCTAACCCACCTAACCTACCTAACCTACCTAACATACTAACCCATCTAACCTATCTAACACACCAAATGTACCTAACGTACCTAACCTACCTAACCTACCTAACCCACCTAACCTACGTAATCCAGTCTAACCTAACCTAACTAACTTAACCAACTTAACTAACTTAACTAACTTAACTAACTTAACTAATCTAACTAACCTAACTAGACTAAATAGACTAACTAAACTAACTAATCTAGCTTTATCAAAATACATAACTATAAGTAACATGAACTTCACCTAACCTCAAAGAGTCAAGTTACCGCCTAACTTCCTCCTCAAATAATCTTCAACAATTATCTTCCCATCAAGTACGCCAACAGCTTCTAAATAAACGAAACATGTCATAAAACGCACAAAAGCACAATTTTCCAAGCGTCCTCAACAACCTGAGCGCTCTATTTCGGGGTGAAATCTAGCATTCAGCGTTTCCAGGATCAAGCCGGTGTCCGATTACGTATCTTCGCGTATTTATACGCATAATAAATGTCCAGCAGATTTGCCGCTTTCCCCTTTTACACTTTGATGTACCTGACAAGAACCATAGAAAGCGCGCTGTCTCTTCACCGAGCTGCTTATTCCTCCGGCTTTTACAGTTAGCGAAAGGTGTAATTGTTTTTCTTTTTAATTTATCGCATGGAGGCGACGATACCGAGTGTCCTATTAATCAAACGTAATAAAATTCGACGAAGCGTTCGATTATGCGCAGGGTGTCTTTAACGGTTCTTCGCATTTTTCTAGTAGTCGAGGAGGATGAAATTAGCATCGGCTAATAAATTTTGCTGTGCTGTATTAGTGGTAGAACGTTGGCTTTACGAAAGCTGGTAACATTGGGTGTTTCTTGATTCTATCAAGATTTTCACTTTTTCTATTTTCACTTTTGATTGCTGGTTTCACTGTTGAGGGTATCTAGAGGTGGTGCGAACTGTGGTGATATAACGCGAGGTAACACGTCTAGATAACCCGTGATGATACAAGCCAAAAATTTTGCATGGTCATATGATCGGTAAATTATTTTTTCATAATTTAAATCGCTATAAACGCTCCACTAGATCGAATGACAAGTATCATTGATCAACTGATCGATTATAAACCATACATATTTTAGTACCGAAAGGAATTAATTTTTCAGTGAAACTTCATTATATAATGAGAAGTAAGACGAGAGAAAATTTTCCGCATCTTCAAAGGTGGTCTAACCGCTAAAAAATCGAGATTACTAGTTACACGTGGTTTCCCGTCGCGCAAAGTCGCGGCACCAGCAAAACACGCGAATTATCTCGAAGCGTGCCTCAATGGGCGGACGTTAGACGCATGTCGTACGATCTTCTAAAGGTAGCAACATCACGCCAGATCCCGTCACACAATGCTGGCCCGACTAATATGGCAGCTCTTTCTTCGCTGCTTAATCGTTACTTCCGCCTCCCCGTGTGTTCGGCTCATCCGACTCGTCTTGCTATATGTACACGTCTTATCCCTCCTTCATCGTCATCGTTTTCGAAAGGCACCGACGACGTTCGCGCGTTCAATCGGACGAATCATTCCTTTTGTTCGAGCGAACACTGTCGTCCAACATTGAGAATTGTAATGATATTCTAGACATTTCTTGGTGAGCCTCGTGAGAGCTTTCTTCTCTTATTTTGGGGATGTGGAGGTTTAAGGTTAGGTTAGGTGGGATTTAGGGCAGTGGTTTGACGTTATAATTTGGGAATATGGGAGTTTAGGATTATAGGGATTTGGGAATATGGGGGTTTGGGGACGCTAGAATTAGGGGACGTAGAGATGTGAGGATTTGGGAGTCTAGGAATTTGGGAATATAGGGATTGGGGGGTGTTGGAATTTGGGGACGTACGAATTCTTGACACATAGCTATTTGGGGACGTAGAGATTTAGGGATGTAAGAAGTTAGGGACGCAGGAATTTGGGGACGTAGGAATTTGGGGACGTAGGAATTTGGGGACGTAGGAATTTGGGGACGTAGGAATTTGGGGACGTAGGAATTTGGGGACGTAGGAATTTGGGGACGTAGGAATTTGGGGACGTAGGAATTTGGGGACGTAGGAATTTGGGGACGTAGGAATTTGGGGACGTAGGAATTTGGGGACGTAGGAATTTGGGGACGTAGGAATTTGGGGACGTAGGAATTTGGGGACGTAGGAATTTGGGGACGTAGGAATTTGGGGACGTAGGAATTTGGGGACGTAGGAATTTGGGGACGTAGGAATTTGGGGACGTAGGAATTTGGGGACGTAGGAATTTGGGGACGTAGGAATTTGGGGACGTAGGAATTTGGGGACGTAGGAATTTGGGGACGTAGGAATTTGGGGACGTAGGAATTTGGGGACGTAGGAATTTGGGGACGTAGGAATTTGGGGACGTAGGAATTTGGGGACGTAGGAATTTGGGGACGTAGGAATTTGGGGACGTATGAAATTTAGGGGCGTAGGAATTTGGGGACGTAGGAAATTTGGGGACGTAGGAATTTGGGAACGTAGGGATTTGGGGGCGCAGGAATTCTTGGCAAATAGCAATACGGGGACGTAGAGATTTAGGGATGCAAGAAGTTAGGGACGTAGGAATTTGGGAACGTAGGAATTTGGGGACGTAGGAATTTGGGGACATAGGGATTTGGGGACGTAGGAATTTAGGGACGTAAGAATTCTTGGCAAATAGTAATACGGGGACGTAGAGATTTAGGGATGTAAGAAGTTAGGGACGTAGGAATTTGGTGACGTAGGAGTTTGGGGACGTAGGAAATTTGGGCACGTAGGGTTTCTCGGCATATAGCAACTGGAGGACGTAGATACTTGGGGACGTTGAAAGTTTGGGGATATAGGAATTTTTGTCAAATAGCAACTAGAGGACGTAGATATTTGAGGACCCAGAAATACTAGAATCTAGTCATTTGACAATGTAGGTATTTGCAGACGTCGGAATTTAGAAACGTAGTAATTGTCACATAACTTGAGGACCTACTCACTTGTGGACGTAGCGATTTGGCAATGTAGTTATTTGAGAACGTCGGAATTATCTTATAAATTCTATAATATATTAATTTACAGTTATTATTAATGCATTCTATTAATGTATTATTACTAATGTACATCAATGTATTATTATTAACGTACATCAATGCGCTGTAATTAGAGTCATAAGATTCTAAAAACCTAAGAATCCAACATAGCGTCTCAATTTCAACAAAACTATCAATATACAAATTCAAAATCCCAGAAACCTCCGCCCATAATAATTAAATCACAGTGTGAATATTATAACCTTACAACTTTGTAACAACTCCCTAATTTCCCCTAATTACTAGCCTACTCGTTACAGCCCCCACCATAAGAGCACTGAAGTATTACGAAGTCCGTAACTAATTAAATATGCTTTTTGCCATGAGAGACAAATAAAAAAAGCTCGTAAAAAAAGGGAAGTTAAGTTGGTTGCGTTAAAAATTCGAGTCGATCGATTCATGGTAGCTCGTTAGTTTCAGAGTCAGCGGCCCGTGAGAAAAGCGAGCGAAAGAGCGCAAGAGCTCGCGCGACGCGAGATTTCACGCTTCGAGGATCGATTAATTATTCCTTGGTTGGTGGAGGCGAGCAAAAAAGCCCCGGGGAATCGTTTAGCGGGCAATATCGTCGAAGACCTTGCGAGACGCTTCGTTGCATACGCAACGAGATCGCGAGAACGACAAAAGCGTGCTCGTTGCTGTTTCATGCTGATTTTTTTGCAGTGGCGGTTTTTTCTACGGTATCCTCGGTTTTGCGTTTTTCAACTAATCGTTCTGCTTAATGACGTGAGACAAGGTCTTATCGGGTGTCTGCTTCCGGTACTGAATTTTTCTTTCACTATCTTTAATCGTGCTTTATTTTTCTTGTTTAATTCAACTTGTCGTTCGGTTAAGAAATAGACAAAGGTGCGTCTAAATATGTAAAATAGTTATGAACATTACACGGTTGCTTTAAAATAAACAGAAGATGTATTAATGTATGTATAAGCTCTTTATGTTGACGAAGAATTAATGTATACGTTAATTAAAATGTGAATTAAATTTATACATTAATTGTTTATGTTTGATCAATGTAGATTTCAAAGAAATCACCTTAACAAATTGTTTGACTTAAAATAACAGAGTTGTAGAAATTTGTAGGTTATCTGACAGCTTCGATAAATGAAAGGTTAGGTTAGGTTAGGAAAGGTGAGGTTATGTTTGTCAACATCAGTAAACTAGTTTTTATAAAACCGTACATAAAATATCAATTAAATATTTATACAAAATTGATTACAATATTAATAAAAAATTTATCAAATGCAAGAAAAATTAGTGAATGCAGTTTGTCAAATATTCAATGAAACCATGAAACATGTACGGAGTTCACATAAATGGAGTTGAATGCAGAGAAACAAGGAGAAGATTAGTTTAAAGTACCTAACCTAATCTAACCTTATCAGTAGATGATTGAATATTGCAAAAGAAAAGAAAGAAGTGAACTCACCAATTTCGCAATCGGATCCCTTCCACCCCTGTATGCATACTTTGTCCCCGTTCTCGTCGCAGGTGTAATGGCCGAATATGTCGTTCCTCGGCCTGCAGAACTTCGTGCAGGTCGCGTTGTAATAATGGTCCGCGCACTGGACCCGAACACGATAAGCTAGATGAGCGTTTCTTCCTTGATGATTGAGAGTGTGCCAGGTGGGTCCTGGCAGGACAATGCCGCTGTAACTGGCTTCCTCGATCACGCCTGCGCTCGCCTCGTCTCTCGCTTGCAGGATCAGCGTGAATTGCCTCTGAGAAAGAAAAATAATTAACGATCAGAATTTTTCAATAGAACGGGATCCTAGAATGTGGACATAAAATTCATTAACTTGATCAAAGTCACGATGAAAAATATTATGTAGATGCTTTATTTTTATTTGGGTACTATAGTCATGTTATATTGTCATTTATTATATGGCCACGTGTTGATATGTCATTTCATATATAGTCACGCGTTATATTGCATCTTGTTACATTAAAGATAGTTTTAGATAGATGTTCACTGGAATATTGTCATTTTTTATATAGCCATGTGGTGATAGATAGGTCATATGATGTATAATCACGTGTTATATTGCCATTTATTATATGGCCGCGTGTTGATATGTCATGTGATATATTGTCACGCGTTATATTGCATCTTGTTACATTAAAGATATTCTTAGATAGATGTTGATTGGAATACTGTCATTTGTTATATAGCCATGTGGTGATAGATAGGTCATATGATATATAGTCACGCGTTATATTGCCATTTGTTATATGGCCACGTGTTGATATGTCATGTGATATATAGTCACGCGTTATATTGCATCTTGTTACATTAAAGATATTTTTAGATAGATATTGACTGGAATACTGTCATTTGTTATATAGCCATTTGGTGATAGATTGGTCAGATATATAGTCACGCGTTATATTGCCGTTCGTTATATTAAAGATGTTTTGAGGTAGTTAGATGTTGACTGTAATAGTCATTTGTTATTTAGTCACGTGCTGATAGATATTTCATATGATATGTATAGTCTCGCGTTATATTGCCGCTCGTTACATTCAAGATATTTTTAGATAGTTAGATGTTGACAGTTATATCGTCATTTGTTATATAGCCACGTGTTGATAGATATGTTATATGATATGTTATATAGTCTCGCGTTATATTGCCGTTCGTTACCTTAAAGATATTTTTAGATAGTTAGATGTTGACAGTAATATCGTCACTCGTTATATAGCCAGTTGTTTATACATATGTCATATGATATGTTATATAGTCTCACGTTATATTGCCGTTCCTTACACTAAAAATATTTTTAGATAGTTAAATGTTGACAGTAATATCGTCACTCGTTATATAGCCACTTGTTTCTACATATGTCATATGATATGTTATATAATCTCGCGTTATACATATTGCCTTTCATTAAAGATATTTTTATATCGATTCGCTGATGAATAAAAAGAAAATATCCATATTAATTCATGAATTCTATAATCTATATAAATCACTTCATAAACAGAATTATTTTCAAGAAACATTATATCATAATATCTCAGTTCTCCAATTATTTCATACAAGTATAATAATAAGAATTACATATTCATGTTAACAGAAAATATTCAGTAATATTTTAGCAACGCAATCGTGGATCTGAAAAGATTAATGAAATTTTTATTGAAATAAGTATTACTGTAGTTTCAAGATCATACGGTAGCTAATATCAATATTCCTCACGCAAATATTTAATCTCTGATCATTGTGTCTGCGATCGTTAAAATTTTCACCCACGTATATATAAATAAAGCCTGCATCCTTCAGGAATTTTATTTATATTAGTTTCTATATTTGCTTAATGTGGCCGCAACTTTCCCACGGTACAACAGTTTCTTATTGTACGGCATATAGTTAGGCAAGCATATAAAGGAGCTGAAAATGAAGATGCATTAATGCATCTACAATATGCGCATTCCTCCATTTTAACACGAACTGTAACATATAATTGTTGCATAAATAAATTCCTCGAATTTATTCCGCTCGTAATAGTTACGTGATAGAATAGCGTAAAGGAAGCTCGGAAATTTGCGAAAGTCCATCTCGGAAGGTACCACTTAGGGATTATTCAAGCTGGCCAAGGGTTAATTGCTGCCTTCATCAAACCACCTCCTCTTTGCAAAGTAGCCCTAGACGCGCGTGTGACATCATCCGTATTCAATTCCCTTTTGCCGGAAAATGCTAATTCTACACTCTAGACAACTATAAAAAATATTAAGGGGGGCAATACCTTTAGAATCTTAATTACAAAATTTTTTTTTATAAAATGTTAGTGTAATATCTTACAAATATTGTCTAAAAATTTCCAACTGAAATACGAAAAAATTTACAAATATCAGCTTACTTTCATCTGTCTAAAGGTATTACCCCTCTCAACGAGACCCTCGTTAATCGGGACATAAAGATGTGCGAGATTATTTAAGAACATAATTTTAGTGAAGAGATTTTCAACTAAAATATTTCTAATGTATTACAATGTATTGCATGTATTACAATGTGAAAGTAAAGTATTTCTTGATTAAAAAATGTACAGCAGTACAAGACAATTTGTAATTAAAAATGGCCGGTCGAAAGTCGCTCATTGTCTGAGCGCGGAGTTCATTAAACCGTCGTGGCTCGGTCGGTATTTTTTTGTTGTTCGAAGGGACCGGTTCCATCGGGAACACTTCCAGCTTTCTATCGTCCGGTTGCTCCTGAACACCCCTTTGGGATCCGCTTCGGGACGAACAGATAGCCGCTGTCTTCCGCGACAGCGCGATCGGAATTTATTTATTGCATTAGCCGACCGTCACTCACGGTCCCTGATTGGTGGTGGTTCCGAAGAGAAGTCTCCTGGTGGAATCGAGCAAGCACAACGCGGAATCGCGCAAACCCCCGGTGTAATTATTCTGATTTGTGGCCGACGAATGGCCGTGCGATCGGCGAAAAATCTGCCGAGGTTCTGATTACACCGTAGATCGGTAATTACTGCGAACGCGGTGGGTAGGTTTTGACGGGGACGTTTGTTTTGCCTTCCTGCTGTTTCTCTTGCTTCTCTGGTGGCCGAGCCTGTCAGGACGAGTGCGACGGCTACTTTTTTATTGGATCATCGACGGTTAAAGGTATAGGGGAGTACGTTTAATCTTTCGTCAATGGCGGACGATTGGTTATGTGACGTCAGTTCGTTACAAGATAAAGGGGTAGTTTATTCTACATATGTGTCAAGTGATATGTTATATGGTCTCGCGTTATATTGCCTGTCGTTAGATTAAAGATGCTTTGAGATAGTTTGATGTTGACAGTAATATTGTCATTTGTTATATAGTCACGAGTTGATAAATATTTCATATGATATAGTCTCGCGTTATATTGCCGTTCGTTGGATTAAGGATATTTTTAGATAGTTAGATGTTGACAGTAATATCGTCACTCGTTATATAGCCAGTTGTTTATACATATGTCATATTGTTATATTGTCTCGCGTTATATTGCCGTTCGTTACCTTAAAGATATTTTTAGATAGTTAAATGTTGACAGTCATACTGACATTTGTTATGTAGCCACGTGTTGTATGTCATGTGATATGTTATATAGTCTCGCGTTATATTGCCGTTCGTTACATTAAACATATTTTCAGATATAGTTAGATGTTGACAGTAATATTGTCATTTGTTATATAGTCACGAGTTGATAAATATTTCATATGATATAGTCTCGCGTTATATTGCCGTTCGTTACATTAAACATATTTTTAGATATAGTTAGATGCTGACAGTAGTATTGTCATTTGTTATGTAGCCACGTATTGACAGATATGTCATGTGATATGTTATATGGTTTCGCGTTATATTGCCGTTCGTTACATTCAAGATATTTTTAGATTGTTAGATGTTGACAGTCATATTGTCATTTGTTATGTAACCACGTGTTAATAGATATGTCATGTGATATGTTATATAGTCTCGCGTTATATTGCCGTTCGTTACACTAAAAATATTTTTATATAGTTAGATGTTGACAGTAATATCGTCATTTGTTATATAGCCACGTGTTGATAGATATGTCATGTGATATGTTATATAGTCTCGCGTTATATTGCCGTTCGTTACATTCAAGATATTTTTAGATAGTTAAATGTTTACAGTAATATCGTCACTCGTTATATAGCCAGTTGTTTATGCATATGTCATATGATATGTTATATAGTCTCGCGTTATATTGCAGTTCCTTATATTAAATATATTTTTAGATACAGTTAGATGCTGACAGCAATATTGTCATTTGTTATTTAGTCAGGTGTTTATAGATATGTTATATAGTCTCGCGTTATATTGCAGTTCCTTACATTAAACATATTTTCAGATATAGTTAGATGTTGACAGTAATATTGTCATTTGTTATTTAGTCACGCGTTGATAGATACGTCATGTGATATGTTATATAGTCTCGCGTTATATTGCCGTTCGTTACATTAAACATATTTTTAGATATAGTTAGATTCTACAGAACTCTACAGAAGCGAACACAAGAACACAGTACAACCTCGAGACAAAGTTTTACAATTTCTTCTCAAATATTTGAATCGCAAGAACCAAAACGATCACCTTTGCATTAAGTTTTTCTCCACGAAAACTTGCAAGTTGAAATTCAACAGGTCCCCGAATAAATGAATCCGTTTCTTACAAGGTGCAATTTACTCGACAGGCTTCCGTCGTGGGTGCCTGAAAATCAACGAGAATCATCGAACCGGTTGCGAGATCGTTTCGTACCAAATCGGTCCATGCGAACGGTACAAAAAAAAGCCGGCTTCCAATCCTAGAAGTGTCGAGCCGCTTTAGGAGACGATTTGTCCGCAAGAAAACACGCGCGTGTAAAACGGACACGGTGCCGGCGACATTAGCCGCATTTTATCTAAGTATTCGGGCTTGCCGGCGGGGGAGAATGTTTTCGCTAATTCGATATCGACAGTTCAGTCACGATCGACCAGTTAGTTGGACGTACGGAACCGACTTGTCGCCGAAAGGGAATCGATCGCAACGGGAAACGACGTTCCCACATATCGATGCTTGTATGTTTTTCCACGAACGCTGAATCAACGCTGACAGCTTCGGATTACGATACGCTCTTGATTAATACATTTGATGATACAGGATTTTAGCGATATTTTGATGGATATATTTTTCATTTTTTTTGGGGACTTTTGGGTTTGGAGTTGAAAAAGTTTGTTGGGGCAAGTGAAATTTTCTCAATTATAATTTTTCTCAATTGCAAATTTCCTCAATTCCCAATTCCCTCAATTCTGATTTTCTCCAATTACAAATTTCCCTAATTCCAATTTTCCCCAATTCCCAATTCCCCCGATTTCAAATTTCCCCAATTTCTCATTTCCCGAATTCCCAATTTCCCCAATTCCAAAATTCCCCAATTCCAATTTTCTCCAATTCCAATTTCCCCCAATTCCCAATTCCCCCAATTCCAAATTTTCCCAATTTCTCATTTCCCTAATTCTAATTTCCCCCAATTCCAAATTTCCTCAATTTCTCATTTCCCAATTCCAATTTTCCCCAATTCCCAATTACCCCAATTCCAAATTTCCTCAATTTCTCATTCCCCAATTCCAATTTTCCCCAATTCCCAATTCCCCAAATTTTAAATTTCCCCAGTTCCAAATCTCCCCATTTCCCACTTTCCCTAATTCCCAGTTCCCCCGATTCCAAATTTCCCCAATTTCTCATTTTCCCAATTCCAATTTTTCCCAATTCCCAATTTCCCCAATTCCAATTTTCCCCAATTCGAAATTTCCCCAATTCCAAATTTCCCCAGTTCCAAATCTCCCCATTTCCCACTTTCCCTAATTCCCAGTTCCCCCGATTCCAAATTTCCCCAATTTCTCATTTTCCCAATTCCAATTTTTCCCAATTCCCAATTCCCCCAATTCCCAATTTCCCCAATTCCAAATTTCCCCAATTCCAATTTTCCCCAATTCGAAATTTCCCCAATTCCAAATTTTCCCAATTTCTCATTTCCCCTATTCCCAATTCCCCCAATTCCAATTTTCCCCAATTCCCAATTTCCCCGATTCCAAATTTTCCCAACTTCTCATTTCCCCAATTCCAATTTTTCCCAATTCCCAATTCCCCCAATTCCCAATTCCCCCAAGTCCCAATTCCCCCAATTTCCAATTCCCCCAATTCCAATTTCTCCCAATTCCTAATTTCCCCAATTCCCAATTTCTTCCAATTCCTAATTTCCCCAATTCCAATTTTCCCCAATGCCAAATCTCCCCAATTCCAAATTTCCCCAATTTCTCATTTCCCTAATTCCAATTTTCCTCAATTCCTAATTCCCCAAATTCCAAATTTCCCCAATTCCAAATCTCCCCAATTTCTCATTTCCCCAATTCCAATATTCCTCAATTCCCAATTCCTCAAATTCCAAATGTCCCCAATTCCAATTTTCTCCAATTTCAAATTTCCCCAGTTTCCAATCCCCCAATTCCAAATTTCCTCAATTCCAAATCTCCCCAATTCCAAATTTCCCCAATTCCCAATCCCCCAATTCCAAATTTCCCCAGTTCCAAATCTCTCCAAATCCCACTTTCCCCAATTCCAAATCGCCCCAATTCTTGAATAACCTATCCTAAATAAATAATAAGTCATAGCCAAACCACTCTTCCGATACTCAGAAACAAGAACATCGTATTCTCATCTACCATTACTCATAAGGGCTAAGGTCGTCCTCCCCCACTACAGTAAGGATATATATATATATGTTCACTGACCATGGGTACATTCAGAAAGAGAATCAGTTTTGCTGCAAGTTAGCGAAGAGGTTTTTAATCCAATAAACTTTTAACATAGTAAAAATAGTTTTATTCCTCAACACAATTCCAAATCTCCCCAATTCCAAAGTTCCAAGCATACACCATAGTCGCACTTATGTCGCAAGCGATACGGTTCCACTTAGTCTCTCCTCATCGCGGAAGTGCAAAATTCCCCAGATCGGGTTCACAAAGAGGCACGTTGTCCAATCCGCGGCGAGTCAGACGTCTCGTGCTAAATGTAAAGTCGGTCCGTCCGCAGCCACTACCTAGAGAGCAGATGAGCGCTAATTGGTGTTAATTGGTGGCTCGCTCGGGGCCCCTCGTTCCCACGCCCGCGACTTTCATGCTCGCCTTTTTTTCCCTTACACCTCGTACATATATTCTAATTCGTCGGTCGGTTTCCACGTCGAAGCACCGCTTTTGTGCTGCCTCGAAGAAGTCGCCAGACGTTCCCTCTTTTGTCCGGGGCGTCTTAATCGGCGTGAGTCAGCTCCGTGAATTACGATCAGATAAAATTTCTATTATTCGGCCGTTTTCGTACGATTGAAACACCGTCGTTCAAAAGGGGGACGAGAATCGATTCGATCGGCCGTTAATAGATAAATGACGGACGACCGGCTACATGCTTGCCTTTGTACCAGACCAACTGCTGTACCGTTTAACTAACTCCGTTGTGTCTTCCTTGTCTTTTATGGTCGCGTTTATTGTTTGTTCTATGGAGAACGCGGAGCTGTACGCTTGTCAGGTGTAGTCAGACAGGTGGATGGTTGAAAGAAGAGGTCAACGGTATGTGGGATGACCTTGAACGAACAATTAATCTTGCGAGCGTAATTTGTATGGAAAACAGTAGATTTTGCGGTTCAATACATTCTTGAGTCCTTTAAACGAATTTATGTAGAAAAATATTTTTGAACATAAATATAATTTATGGGAGGTTAACATAATTGTATGAGTTACTAGGAAGTTTCTACAATCCATAAAATAAAAAAAAAAATTGTATATAACCTTGCTGGGATTTGAACCACTGATCTTCAGATTGCAACGAATGTACAACTATCACATCTTTCAAAACAATTTACATAATTAAACAAGTAATAAAATTAAAAATAAAAATATCTCTAAAACCAAGAGCAAAAAATACTCTGAAACCCTACAAAAATTTCTTATTATTCAATAACAGTACTTGAACAGTTTTAATAAACAGACCGTCACAGCAACGTAAAAACAAATTCGCATACAGGCATTCGTTAAAGTTCTTCTTAAAATTCCACAAAGCCTTGAACCATCTAGAATCTAGAAAGTACAGCGAATAATTTGGAAATCAAGTACTGAACGGTAAGCAGTCGAATTTTCAGTATAATTAGAATCATATTTGATTTAATTGGACCGTTACGAAAAAACTCGCGCAGGATGATATAATGCACCGCAATGAATAATGCATCGGGCGATTTTACGTAAGGCACTTTCACAAAATAAATCGGCGTAATCGCCGCGTGAATCTCGGCCGAAATTCAGGCACAAAGACGAGCATAAAGTACAGGCCAATGGGATTTACGATGAAAAATGATCGAACACGGGGCGAACGTTGTGGAATCAGCAAATATTTCACCAGCGCTTTCGAACAGCGGATTCATGAGAACCAAGTCATTCTGCTACGTCGAATATCAAACAGAGATCGTACGGTGAATCCAAATATCCAAATCTACCGATGAAATCATCGTTGAGGTTCGTCTACGGGCGGCCATTTTGTGGAACCTTCACAAAATGGATGCCACGTGCGATTGTGCTAATACAAACTATTTTTACGAAATAAGATTGTTATAAAGATGTTTAAAGATTGTTATGAAGACTAGTAAAAGCATTGTTCTACTAATATACTTTGTTGAGAGCAAACAACATTCAAACACAACAACAAGCAAACGTTCACGTTAGATGGAAAAGTGAGATATCTAAGCTTCCATCTTGCAGCGTCTGTGTCAGTAAATTATTTCAGATGCTCCAGATGAAATTCCAAACTATTCCAAATGAAATCCAAATTATTTCAGATGAAATGATGAAAGAAAAATGGTAAAAGATAGGAAATTGAAGGTTTATAAAGGGATTGTGTAAGAGTCGAAAGGAACTCTGCACTCTCGTTCAAGGTTCCCGATCGCTGCGAGTGCGGACGTTGGTCGCTGCTTAGTACGCGTCCTCACGTAGCACTCGTTCGATCTTTTCCGCGAAACCAAAGACACGTTGGCTGACATAGAGAAAGAGACGCGTTCTATTCGGCGTACGTAAGTACCTCTACGTGCACTTACCGATCAACACAATCGACGTGTACGCGTCCAGGGTCGCCCGAGCAAAGTTTTCTCAAGCGCGGACGCTCAGGAATTTGGAAATTTCACGATTGAGGAATTGTGTTTGGACAGTTGGATATTGGAAGCTGGGAATATGGGGATTTAGGGGATTGTAGGGGAATGTGGGAATTTGGGGATGTGGGAGTTTGGGAGTTTGGGAGATTTGGGATTTGGAGGAGGTGGGATTTGGAGAAGTTGGGATTTGGAGGAGGTGGGATTTGGAGGAGGTGGGATTTGGAGGAGGTGGGATTTGGAGGAGTTGGGATTTGGGAGATTTGGGATTTGGGAGCGTAGGGATATGGGAGCGTGGGGATTTGAGAGGGTGGGGATTTGGGGGCGTGGGGATTTGGGAGATTTGGGATTTGGGAGCGTGGGGATTTGGAAGATTTGGGATTTGGGAGCGTGGGGATTTGGGAGCGTAGGGATTTGGGAGCGTGGGGATTTGGGAGCGTAGGGATTTGGGAGCGTGGGGATTTGGGAGCGTAGGGATTTGGGAGCGTGGGGATTTGGGAGCGTAGGGATTTGGGAGCGTGGGGATTTGGGAGCGTAGGGATTTGGGAGCGTGGGGATTTGGGAGCGTAGGGATTTGGGAGCGTGGGGATTTGGGAGCGTAGGGATTTGGGAGCGTGGGGATTTGGGAGCGTAGGGATTTGGGAGCGTGGGGATTTGGGAGCGTAGGGATTTGGGAGCGTGGGGATTTGGGAGCGTAGGGATTTGGGAGCGTGGGGATTTGGGAGCGTAGGGATTTGGGAGCGTGGGGATTTGGGAGCGTAGGGATTTGGGAGCGTGGGGATTTGGGAGCGTAGGGATTTGGGAGCGTGGGGATTTGGGAGCGTAGGGATTTGGGAGCGTGGGGATTTGGGAGCGTAGGGATTTGGGAGCGTGGGGATTTGGGAGCGTAGGGATTTGGGAGCGTGGGAATTTAGAAGCGTGGGGATTTGGGGATACATGGTAGTTGGAGATTTATTGATTTAAGAACATAGAAATTTAGGATTGTACAAATTACTGATATACAAATTTGTAGACATAAAAACTTGAGTATACATTACCTTGCAAACGTAGAACCTCACTATAGTACCTCAAGACCACACCAATCCACTTACACTAAAATTTCAACAACGTAGAAAGCCATTCAAGTCATCAAAGAACATAGTAATTGAAAAATAAAAATGTTTAAGAATTCGACAATCAAAATGCACGTTCCACCTCGACGATCTTCGACGATTTATGATAGCCGGCTTACAAACGCATCTATTCTTGAATCGCAGTTACGTTGACGCAGTGAAAGGGGAAATTCGTCGAGAGCGGACAGGCGGCGATTTTCTGCGGGACACCCACGCGAATTCCTAGATCAGCGACCACCATGTCTTAAATCTTCCTTGTTCTCATCGTAATTGCGTCCACTTTCTTCGAGGATGGTCACGTTTGGAATTTATCTATCAGGGATCTGCTCGTATAGGAACACACGCATTGAATGCAGAAATGTGGGAATGTAGAGATTTAATAGGAGAATTAGGGAATAGGAATTTATATAGGGTGTTTTACAACTAGTTCCTGAAATGGTGGATAGCTGACGTGATTCTGAATAAGATTTCCCTTTGCAGAAATGAGGTT
>NW_003797255.1:1089370-1109593 GCF_000220905.1 Megachile rotundata
GGGACCAATCAGAGCGCGAGACGCGTGCGCAGGCGCGAGACAGCTCCGCCTAGCGGCTGAGCGCGCGCAATCCTCGCGCTCTGATTGGTCCCGTGTTTTTCCTTAATAATTCAAAAACGGAGCTTCGGAGCGAATTTTTGCAAAGGGAAAAGTTGTTCAGAATCTCGAACCCCATCACCCAATTCAGAGAGTTTCACTAGTTGTGGACACCCTGTATTTGGAAGTTGAGGGTGTGAATATTTAACCGCTTAACCTATAATTCTTTATTCCATTTTTGCAAAGGGAAATCTTACTCAGAAACAACTCCCCTCATTTCAGGGACCTACACTTGAGACACCCTGTATAGTTAGTATAAACCCAGTATAATTTAAGGAATTGGAAATTTGTAAAATTGATTCGAGTGAACCAGAAGTCAGAATCGAGACTAAAGTACCTCGCAATACACGAATCTATATACACGACAATAAGAAGATTAATTGAAGGTAACCTAAAGTTCCGAACCACGGTCAGAATTCTTTTGATCGTGCCTTACCCTTGACCCTACATCCCCGAAGGTCCCTAAGCACGGTTGCGATAAATTCGAGCGTCGATCCACCGGGTTGTTCCTCGGAAATTCCGCGACGATCCCGGTGAAGGGAGGAATCCCCGGTTCCCAATTAGCCGGTCGGCTAATAAATCTCCGCCGGTGTCCAGAGAACCGTAGAAAGCCGGGGAGGAAAAAAGGAGCCGTGAGGAGGAAGCGGACACGAACCGAGACCGAGGAAAGAACGAAAAGGGATTCTCGAGCGACAGGGGACGAGGAGAAAGAAGAAGAGAATCTTACGATGCTCGAGCCACTATTCACGGGGGCACAAGGCCAGCAGAAAACGCTTGATGCGATGTCCGCGGACTGTTGGTTGAAGGAGGATGCAGACGATGCTGACGATGATCGTTCGTGCCGATGCTGCCTTAACTGCAGACGCCGGGGAACTGTTCTTTCTGGAGGATGCTTCTTGCGATTCTGGACTATTATTATTTCTTGTGTGCTGTTTTAATACCTTCGATGCAAAATTCCATTATCCTCAAATTTAAGTGTCTCAAAATTTCTTGATGCTAAAATCCATGTTCTCCAAATTCCATCATTGCAAATTAGAATGCCACCAAATTCCATTAATTCCAAATCCTAATGTCCCTCAGTTTAAGTACCCCAAATTCCATCCTTGCAAATCTGAGTACCTCCAAGTTCCACCATCCCCAAATTCCATCATCCTAAATTTGAATACCTCCAACTCCCAATATCCCAAAATTCCATTATTCTCAAATCTAAGTGCCCCAAAATTCCATGATCCCCAAATCCAGGTTCTCCAAATTCCATCGCTGCAAATCTGAATGCCCCCAAATTCCTTCAATCCCAAATCCTAATGTCCCTCAGTCCAAGTGTTCCAAATTCCATCCTTGCAAATCTGAATACCCCCAAATTCCACCATCCCCAAATTCCATCATCCTAAATTTGAATACCTCCAACTCCCAATATCCCAACATTCCATTATTCTCAAATCTAAGTGCCCCAAAATTCCATGATCCCCAAATCCAGGTTCTCCAAATTCCATCGCTGCAAATCTGAATGCCCCCAAATTCCATCAGTTCCAAATCCTAATGTCCCTCAGTCCAAGTGTCCCAAGTTCCATCCTTGCAAATCCGAATACCCCCAAGTTCCACCATCCCCAAATTCCATCATTCCAAATCTGAATACCTCCAACTCCTAATATCTCAAAATTCCATCATCCTGAAATCCAAGTGTCCCTAATTCCATCATCCCAAATCCATGTTCTCCAAATTCCATCAACGCAAATCTGAATGCCCCCAAATTCCTTCAATCCCAAATCCTAATGTCCCTCAGTCCAAGCACCTCAAATTCCATCCTTGCAAATCCGAACACCCCAAAATTCCACCATCCCCAAATTCCATCAACCTTTAAACAACTTTAATCCAGAATATCCTTAGCTACCAAACATCCAAAACTCTTCCACCAAAATTGTATCCACTTGTACTTTGATCCATTCAGAAAGTATCAGACCTACTATGAACCCCATAAAAGAGTTTCCTTACTATATCTCAGTATCTTTAAAATAAAAAAATGTAACTCTCCAACAAGGTCATAATTATAATCCCAGTACCGTACCCGTTCTCGCTGCATCATTCATCGGCCAACGGTTGTTCAAGTACATATCAGATCCCATGTGTGTTTCCGCGTTCCCGATCATTGAATTTCATCCGAATCGTATTCCGTGTCTCATTAATATCGCGGGAGCTCTTCATAATTCGCGGTACGACAAGCTGGATTATTAATCGCGGAGGTTCGCGACAAGCAACGAAACGATCCCGACCCGAAGTCATCGATTAAAGGTAGCAAGGGAAATTGTTGGCCCGTTTGACGCGGCAGGGGTGCCCCGGGGAACGTTCGCGTTTACGATGCAGATTTACGCTCGCAGCTCGGACTTATTGGTCAGGTGGCTGCTGGCGGGACACGCATCGTTCTGCTCACAGGTGTACTGTATCTTGTATGCAAATTACGGAAAGAGAGAGAGAGACTGATCTTGGTCTGTCGTCTTGGTTTGGATGCTCTGTTGAATTTGGGATTTTGGGGATGTTGGAAGATGGAGATGGAGATTGCAATTTGGGGTATTGGGATTTGGAGGGATTAGGATTTGGGATCATGGAATTTTGGGACACTTGGATTTGAGAATGATGGAATTTTAGGATATTAGGAGTTGGAGGTATTCAGATTTGGAATGATGGAATTTGGGGATGGTGGAATTTGGGGGTATTCAGATTTGCAAGGATGGAATTTGGAACACTTGGACTGAGGGACATTAGGATTTGGAACTGATGGAATTTGGGGGCATTGAAATTTGCAATGATGGAATTTGAAGAACATGGATTTGGGGATCATGGAATTTGGGACACTTGGATTTGAGAATGATGGAATTTTAGGATATTAGGAGTTGGAGGTATTCAGATTTGGAATGATGGAATTTGGGGATGGTGGAATTTGGGGGTATTCAAATTTGCAAGGATGGAATTTGGGACACTTGGACTGAGGGACATTAGGATTTGGGATTGATGGAATTTGGGGGCATTGAAATTTGCAGTGATGGAATTTGGAGAACATGGATTTGGGGATCATGGAATTTCGGGACACTTAAATTTGAGGATGATGGAATTTTGGAATATTAGGAGTTGGGTATATTTGGATTTGGAATGATGGAATTTGGGGATGGTGGAACTTGGGGGTATTCGGATTTGCAAGGATGGAACTTGGGACACTTGGACTGAGGGACATTAGGATTTGGAACTGATGGAATTTGGGGGCATTCAGATTTGCAATGATGGAATTTGAAGAACATGGATTTGGGGATCATGGAATTTGGGACACTTGGATTTGAGAATGATGGAATTTTAGGATATTAGGAGTTGGAGGTATTCAGATTTGGAATGATGGAATTTGGGGATGGTGGAACTTGGGGGTATTCGGATTTGCAAGGATGGAACTTGGGACACTTGGACTGAGGGACATTAGGATTTGGAACTGATGGAATTTGGGGGCATTCAGATTTGCAGTGATGGAATTTGGAGAACATGGATTTGGGGATCATGGAATTTGGGACACTTAGATTCGAGGATGATGGAATTTTGGAATATTAGGAGTTGGGTATATTTGGATTTGGAATGATGGAATTTGGGGATGGTGGAACTTGGGGGTATTCGGATTTGCAAGGATGGAACTTGGGACACTTGGACTGAGGGACATTAGGATTTGGGATTGATGGAATTTGGGGGCATTGAAATTTGCAGTGATGGAATTTGGAGAACATGGATTTGGGGATCATGGAATTTGGGACACTTAGATTCGAGGATGATGGAATTTTGGAATATTAGGAGTTGGGTATATTTGGATTTGGAATGATGGAATTTGGGGATGGTGGAACTTGGGGGTATTCAAATTTGCAAGGATGGAATTTGGAGCACTTGGACTGAGGGACATTAGAATTTGAGACTAATGTAATTTAGGCGCATTCAGTTTTGCAATTTGCAATTTGGAGAACATACATTTGAGGATGATGGAATTTGAAGTACTCGAACTTCCCCATATCAGTATCTCATAATGAACTTCCTGGTATACTAGTATCTTCAGCATACTTCAGCATACTAGTATCTACCTTCATAACCCTCGAATCCCACAAACTTCACAAATTCATAATCCACAAATTTGCTAACTATCAATTTCATCATTTAACAATCATAACATCATTTAAACATCGCCTTAGAAGTGAAACTTCCTCACAGCGCACATCAATGTACCTCCCTTCTGCACACAGGTGTACAATATCGTGTATGCAAATGAGAAAAGAAGACCAACAGAGAGACCTAAAGAAAGAGAAAGAGTCGCCCCGGTTTGGGCAATACCCTGTGCCTGTTGGTTCGCAGCCTTTAGGTTGCCTTCGGATCGTGTGTGTGAACCCGCTGCGAGGATCGCATACCAAACTCTACGTTGTCCTTCCTCTTCTCTCTTCTTCTCGAGTCAAACTCTTCCTTTTCTTCTCCTTCTTCGTTGTTAGTTAGCCTGTACGAGTCGCTGCCGTTGCCGGCGTGTCTCCCGAACCACGTTTTCTGTTGCTTGTACAGCCTCGATTCTTCGTCGCGACCTCACGTGCGCTTACGTTTGTGTGAGAACTTGAATGCGTGTGTGGGTTGCATGGTGGGACGTACAGGTATGTCGGTGGATTTTAGAGGTAATTTTTTAATGAATACAGGAGAGTTGATATACTGGCATTGTTTATATTGTCTTCCTTAGGTGTTTTCTATTGCATATTGATAGTAAGACTATCGATATTTTATTGGGATTCAGTGTCGATGATATACTGATAGATTGTACGATCGAGTATTTAGTTTTTGCGTTTTGAGAGATCGAATCGTGTGTTTTGTTATATTGTAAAAGTCTTATAGTCTCATAGAAATAACTGCATAATTGTCCTTAACCTTAAGCTTAATTAAAATAAATAATTGAGTGCTGTACACAATGAGATGTACCTTACAGATTACAGATTAGGTTATAATACAATTTCGTACCATTAAATTAAAAATATAACAAAAATAATCTTATAAGCACTTTATAAAAAATAAATAATCTATATCTTTCGTTTCACAACTACATTGTGCTCTCAGACAAATGTTACACAACAAAAGACTCACAATTATATTTTGCTAATCAACAAACACTTCATCTGTCATTAATAAATGAACTGTCATTACTTAACAGATAAAGCGTCAATTCGATCATGTCCCATAAAAATTTCTTCCATAAAATATAAAAATAACTCCCAGTTTGATTAGCTCCCAAGCTCATCAGCAGTTCAAAGAATTTCAAGAAAAACAAAGAAAGTTTCCCGTTTTTCAGCGCGTAAATCTTGGTCGACGTCCTCTGATTGCGATCCCCTCGAGCAAACGAGAGAACAATTTTGGTGTTGTTCGCCGATTAACGACCGCCACGAGTACACCTTTTGACAAATCGATGCTGCTTCCGTATCTGCGTCAGTTGCATGATTTATATGCGCGGGTTTAGAATCGAGTGGACCGTGTGTGTGGCCATCGAGAAAATATAAATGAAGAGCCAGGTGTATCTGTCTATCGAGGTGCTCGGTGTCCTCGGTCGAATTTATCGCGTTGCATAACATCACATTTGTTCTTTGCGTGAATATAGGTGCTTTTTAGTGTTTGGGGTGAAGGTTGGGGTTTGTGAAGGTTTGAGAGGTGATTTTGGGGTTTAGGGATTTGGGAATTTAGGTAGTTGGGATTTAGAGATGTGTGGATTGCGAGTTTTGGGGTTTGGAAGTTGAGGGATTTGGGGATTTGGGGATTTGGGGATTTGGGGATTTGGAGATTGCAAGTGTTGAGGGTTTGGAAGTTGAGGGATTTGGGGATTTGGAGATTTAGGTATTTGGGGATTCAGAGATGTGTGGATTGCAACCTTTGGGGTTTGGAAGTTGAGGGATTTGGGGATTTGGGAATTTAGGGATTTGAGGATTTTGGGATGTGTGGATTGCAAGTTTTGAGGGTTTGGAAATTGAGGGATTTGGGGATTTGGAGATTTAGGTATTTGGGGATTCAGAGATGTGTGAATTGCAAGTTTTGGGGTTTGGAAGTTGAGGGATTTGGGGATTTGGAGATTTAGGTATTTGGGAATTTAGGCATTTGGGTATTCAGAGATGTGTGGATTGCAAGTTTCAGGGTTTGGAAATTGAGGGATTTGGGGATTTTGGGATTTGGAGATTTTGGGATGTGTGGACTGCAAGTCTCGAGAGTTTGGAAGTTAAGTGATTTTGAGATTTGGCGATTCAGGGATTGTAGGATACGTGAATTTCAGATTTGGAGTGCTCGTAAACTGAGAGCTTTGGCAACATTAAGTGAATTTGACAACCTAGGGATTTGAAGACTTGAGAATTTGAGGATCTACAATTTGTGGATCTAAAATTTGAGAACCTCAGAATAAAAATTCTATCAGTTATACTTTATTTTTGCACCTTTGTTCCTGACAAGAAAATATGAGGTTAAAATATTTCATTTCAGATTTATGTTAATACAGCATCAATTACGCAAATGTGTGTATCTAACATCAGATAACAATAATTAAATATTAACAGCTGTCAATTTCGATAATCCGGTCGTTTCGATAAAAGAACCTGATTTAATTCGCTCGTGGCTGTTTATTAAGCCGGAAAGATGATCAAATTAGTTGTCGAATAACGGCTTCTGTTATTCACGAGATGATGCAGCGTTCGGTCAATGACTTCTCTCTGTTATTTCCCGACGCAATTAGCACGAGACTTAATTTGCAAGTATTATTCATCGCTGAGCCTCACCTTCTGTTTCAAACTCGAAATTCATACGAGTTATCCGGGAACGTTAACGGTGTGGGAGATTTAATCCACAAATTCGATGCTTCTGTTCTTCATATTTGTTATTATAAGCTGCTAATTTTGCAAATGTGCATCTTTTTATTTTTATGATTTTTGGTTGGTAAGTTTTCAAGGTTCTAAGATTATCGTCCTTTAAATATTCATGTTCGAAATTTTAAGATTCTTAAATAGATGAAAGTTAATAAATTTTAATAAATTATCGTACTTCGAAATTTTTAAATGTTCAAATTCTAGTCTTTAAATACTCAAATATGCAAATCCCTGCATCCCACGCCCCCAAATCCCAAATCTCCCAAATCCCCACGCTCCCAAATTCCCACGCTCTCAAATCCCCACGCTTCCAAATCCCAAATCTCCCAAATCCCCACGCTCCCAAATCCCTACGCTCCCAAATCCCCACGCTCCCATATCTCTACGCTCCCAAATCCCCACGCTCCCATATCTCTACGCTCCCAAATCCCCACGCTCCCATATCTCTACGCTCCCAAATCCCCACGCTCCCATATCTCTACGCTCCCAAATCCCCACGCTCCCATATCTCTACGCTCCCAAATCCCCACGCTCCCATATCTCTACGCTCCCAAATCCCCACGCTCCCATATATCCCTACGCTCCCAAATCCCAAATCTTCCAAATCCCCACGCTCCCAAATCCCAAATCTCCCAAATCCCCACGCTCCCAAATCCCCACGCTCCCATATCTCTACGCTCCCAAATCCCCACGCTCCCATATCTCTACGCTCCCAAATCCCCACGCTCCCATATCTCTACGCTCCCAGAAATCCCAGCTCCTCCGAAATCCCAGCTCCTCCCAAATCCCGCACCTCCCAAATCCCAAAATTCCCACATCACCATCTTCCCCAAGTCCCCACCTTCCCAAACCTCACCCCACATCTCCCCTCTCGAAAATCGTAAAATCAAGTGGTCTAACACTCCATCTTATATCTCCATCTTGTATCGAGTTCCAAACACGCCGAGTATGTCGAGTAAGTAGATTAGTCCGGCTACTTTAATCGGCCAGACTTTCTCACGCTTTAATAAAGTCCGTCGCGTCGTTCACTGGAAGCATTAATGGTTAAACGTTGATCGACTTAAACGAAGCAGTCAGACCCGGTCTCGCGATTGGCCGCGAGCACAAATAATCCGGAGGCGTTAAATTTCCCAGGTAACGTCGCCCGCCACAATTAGCACCGCCATATTAAACGAACGATCGAGACTCGAAAATGGCCACGAAGAAAAACTTGACGCCTCGCTCCGACAACTTTGCTCCGCATGATAAATCTCGATAATTACAGGCCCGATAATAGTCCGTGTAATGATAAACGATAGTCGTCTAAGTGGACGGTGGATAAAAACCGCGGCGAGCCGAAATGATGGTAGTCGATGGCACGCCTCGAATATCCTCGGGGGATTCGGGACGCACCTGTAGCCTTTTTATCTTCGTTCAGAGTTCACGGTTCTTCTGACCTAAATTTTGGATAACGGAGATGTTTGGTAAATTCCGGGGTATTTTTATAGGGAACTGGAGGTTATTCGGGTGAGTGGATTTATGGAACTCGACAAAATGGCGGATCATAGGTCTTTCACTTTAAATGACAAAACTTATTAGAAAGTTTTTGATTTAATAGAAGCGTTTGTTAAATATATTCCAGGATTTTTTAATCGGGAATTAAAGCTTATTCGGGTGAGTAGATTTATGGAACTCGACAAAATGGCGGATCATAGGTCTTTCACTTTAAATGACAAAACTTATTAGAAAGTTTTTGATTTAACAGAAGTGTTTGTTAAATATATTCCATGCTTTTTTAATCGGGAATTAAAGCTTATTCGGGTGAGTGGATTTATGGAACTCGACAAAATGGCGGATCATAGGTCTCTCATTTTAAATGACAAAACTTGTTACAAAGTTCTTGATTTAACAGAAGTGTTTGTTAAATATATTCCTGGCTTTTTTAATCGAGAATTAAAGTAAATTCGAGCGACTAGATTTGCGGAAGTCGACAAAATGGCGGATTATAGGTCTCTCTTTTTAAATAACAAAACTTATTACAAAGTTCTTGATTTAACAGAAGTGTTTGTTAAATATATTCCAGGATTTTTTAATCGAGAATTAAAGTAAATTCGAGCGACTAGATTTGCGGAACTCGAAAAAATGGCGGATCATAGGTCTCTCACTTTAAATGACAAAACTTATTAAAAAATTTGTAATGTATGTCAAAAAATGTTTGTAAAAGTGTATTTCAACTTTCGCGAAGTTAAAGAAGAATGTCTTAGGCAGTTCACATATCTCAGTTTATTTATTTTTCTACTTTGGTTCAAGTTTAAATATGTGATCATCAAACGTCCATAAACACAGTGTAAAGCGATGGACGCCATTAGAGTTATTCGAAAATAACAGACGCTGTTAAATTTGAGTCAACATTTTCTTAACATGGTCTTTTTATAATTTTCAAACAATTATTCTGATTTAAAATTTTTATTAAAAAATGTATTAGTAAATCTTTATTTAAAGAATAAGTTATTCTTGGTTTTCAGTTACGTATATTTTCTTCGTTCGTCTGAAGATTATTTTAAGTAATACCTCCTTTCATTTTATTTTGTTTCTTGTTTCTTTGTCGAATCACTCGCTTATATCTTCTGTGTTTCAACATTCTGTGGCCTCGGATTTTTCAATTTTGTTTTAGACAGAAGTTTTTAAAAGATCTTTTCTGTAAACAGGTTCCTTAGACTTTTGTAATTTGTTGGACGTTTGTTTCTGTTCAGTATGAATGCTTGATGATGTACGCTGTGAATGATTTGTAAAGAAATAGTTTGAGATTACGAACATTACGAAACACGAAACAATCTTAATGATCAATTCTGAATAAACAGTGAATGCTCAGGAAATATGAAGACGCAGGAAAAAGGCTTTACCGTTACATTTTTTAATTAGTTTTTAAGTTTGCGACTTCAGAACGATAATTTGTAAATGTATCAAATTTATTATTGAAAATTTGCATGTTTTAAAATGTGGAAATTTTGAATAGAGAAGTGTAGATGAATTTAGACAGACAACGTAGACAAACAGTTTGATCGTAGAACGAGTAGTCGGACATCTATTCCCGACATGATATGCACAGAGGCTCGTAAAGTCTCATATGTGGGCGCCTCTATCAATGAATCGACGTCACGGTTGCTGAACCCACGTGGACATCGTCATACGCGTTGGCTGACAATGAGTTAGCTTTTGTCTGTCGAGGGTGGTGAAATTGAAAACTGTTAGATAATTCAATTGTTGCCAACATAAGTAGTATTTGATAATAATTTTATATCACGAAATTTTGACAGACGTTTACTTGTTTCAAAGTCTGTCAACATTCACTTTAACAAGTAACCAGACATTTTCCATTAAAAATATCATCGAAATGATTATGTAGCCATGTCCTTCAAGCTTTAAACTAAAAATTGATGTAACATAAGTAGTATTTGAGGATAATTTTATGTCACAAAATTTTGACAGCCACACGTTTAAGAGTCACATACAAGGGTACAATATTAATATTAAATTTATGTAGTAATTTTGTTCGGCCTCAGTTAAAAATTGATACACCAGCGGCAATTCTCGCAAGTAGCATGTCATCGAATATCCCAGCAATGATTCATTAGATACATTCTCACGATGCGATGAATCAACCCGTATCCACGCATCCGATCCGATGGACCATCGCGAAGTTACACTTGGTTAAACGTTAACATTGCAAGGATAGACAGACGTAGAAATAAAAGAGAGGAGAGTAGAAATCCATAGGAATTTGTTAGTTGGAGGTCAGCCAAATAGGAAGAAAAGAAGCGAAGGAACAGGAGGAGGTGTTGCCAAGCGACTGGAACCAAACTGGAATTCTACGTAACGACTCGCCGATAGAGAAGCAACAGACCGGAAATCCTTTGGATTCGATAGCTCTCGCGCGCCCCGCATCGACAAAGGAATCGGGCTAGAAATTTTCTGCGATCGGCATCGCGATACACAATGGCTCCCGTGGAAGTCTTTTCCAACGGGCCGACCGGGGCTCTGCTTGTATTGTTGCGAAACTCCGCTTCTCTTTCGGCCGAGATTCACTCGGGTGCCTTTCGAACATTTCGAGAATGGGAACACGGTGGCTGACGTGCGAGGGGTTGGGTCGTTAATGCTAATTTGTACCGTTTCAATCTGAAAGCGAAATTTTGGGATTTTCGAATTTTGGAAGATTTGGAAATTTCGGGGAATTTGAGGAATTTGGAGAATTTGGAAAATTTAGGGAATTTGGAGAATTTGAGAAATTTGAAGAATTTGGAAAATTTAGGGAATTTGGAGAATTTGAGAAATTTGAAGAATCTGGGAAATTTGGGGAATTTGGAGAATTTGGGAAATTTAGAAAAATTAGAAAATTAGAGAATTTGAGAAATTTGGAGAATTTGGGGAATTTGGAGAATTTGGGAAATTTGAGGAATTTGGAGAATTTGGGAAATTTGGAAAATTTAGGGAATTTGGAGAATTTGAGAAATTTGAAGAATCTGGGAAATTTGGGGAATTTGGAGAATTTGGGAAATTTTGGAAATTTGAGGAATTTGAAGAATTTGGGAAATTTAAGGAATTTGGAAAATTTAGGGAATTTGGAGAATTTGAGAAATTTGAAGAATCTGGGAAATTTGGGGAATTTGGAGAATTTGGGAAATTTAGAAAAATTAGAAAATTTGAGGGATTTGGAGTATTTGGAGAATTTGCGAAATTTGGGGAATTAGAGAAATTTGTAAAACTCCGAGAATTTGGGAAATTTAGTAATTTACGAAACTTGAAGAATTTGGGATATTTTGGAACTGAGAAATTTGGGACACTAGGAAAGTTTGCAACACTTGCAAAACATTCATCAGAGTACACATGGGTCACGATTAACCTTGCAAAATAAAGAAATAACACCTAACAGAATAAACTAACCACCTAACCAAGGACCATCTCCATTTACCTGAACATTCAACCTCGTAAAGCAAGAAAAAGAATGCAAAGGTCACGATTAACCTTGCAGACCTATTCTAATTCTAAACCCCAGCTCCGAAGTTGCCGTATGCAGCAATAATTTGGAGCTGAGCTCGAAATTACAGATCCCCGTTAATGGGCAGAGTGTTTCGATGCAAACGAAAGAAACAAACAAGCATGCATCGTCCGACGAGCAATCGTCCTTCGACTTTCTCCGTTTGCAATTTCAATAGCGGCATACGTAAGAAGGAATACAACCGCCTTTCCAGCGGTAGCATAATGGCACAGGAAACGATCAGCGAGATGAGAGTACGGCAAGCTTTTGCACAATCCTGGACCCGTCTATGTGTGTCTTCTTGCAGACTATAGATACTTTACCTACGTTTCGAGTCTTTCCTTTCTCCAACCACGTGTCTACCTCTCCCGTTTCATCCCGTCGTTATTTCGTATTCGCGTCCTCGTCGACGAGAGTTCCTCGAGGCATCTCACTCCTCGATTCGGTGCCCGATAATTTCCGCGCTCTTTTCATCGACAGCCTTTCCCACACTTCACATTTTCTGTGGAGTCTAGACGGTTTTATCTGGAATGCTTTATTCGGGTCGATATTCGATTCTTAAGTTGTGTTGGAGAGAATTTTTATCGTGACTCGTTCATTATAATACAGGGGGTCTCACGATTAGTGTCCCTGGAAGAGGTGGTAGATGTCATTCTGAGTAAGATTTCCCTTTGCAAAAATGAGATAGAGATAGGTTAAGCGGTTAAATATTCACACCCTCAACTTCCAAATACAGGGTGTCCACAACTAGTGTAACTCTCTGAATTAGGTGGTGGGGTTCGACATTCTGAACAACTTTTCCCTTTGCAAAAATTCGCTCCGAAGCTCCGTTTTTGAATTATTAAGGAAAAACACAGGACCAAGGGACCAATCAGAGCGCGAGGATTACGCGCGCTCAGTCGCTGGGCGGAGCTGTCTCGCGCCCTGATTGGTCCTGTGTTTTTCCTTAATAATTCAAAAACGAAGCTTCATAGCGAATTTTTGCAAAGGGAAAAGTTGTTCAGAATGTCGAACCCCACCACCTAATTCAGAGAGTTACACTAGTTGTGGACACCCTGTATTTGGAAGTTGAGGGTGTGAATATTTAACCGCTTAACCTATCTCTATCTCATTTTTGCAAAGGGAAATCTTACTCAGAATGACATCTACCACCTCTTCCAGGGACACTAATCTCCCATTTCAGTTTCACTTTAATAATAAATTTGTTATATTATATTGCTATTATAGTGTACTTGTATTGATCGTATATGATTATTGATTGTAAGCTGAGTTATTTCAACACGAAATTTTGCTGCGAAGAACAGTTAACAAGTTTTTGTCACAAGTTGACAAAAAAGTATCACAACTGCTACATGACATTGAAGCTTAAAGTCCCATAAAAATAACTGTATAATCTCATTGTTCTTAACACAGCTTAATTGAAATAAATAATTGAATGCTATAAATAATGAGATACCCTACAGAATCTCTGTAATCAATTATAAATGTTCGAGTAATTAATAGAAAATGCCTGACTACTTGTTACAGTGAATGTTGACAGACTTTGAAACAAGTAAACGTCTGTCAAAATTTCGTGATACAAAATTATTATCAAATACTACTTGTGTTGCATGAATATTTAGTTCGAAGTTTGAAGAACATGGCTGCATAATCATTTTTCTCCTACACGAGACAACTGAATGAAGCTATAAAGAAACAACGTAGCAATGTCTCGGAATGTGGCCAAAGCTGTACATTCCAAGTCCTCCTTAGCGTCCCCTTGAAAACTTGTCGGTACACGTGGTATTTGCTTTCCATATATTTTTTTATTGCGTGCCCATCCCATAATTGAATTAGCTCGGTCCGCGCTAAATGCTCGAAGAAGAAGCGTATACGTGCAAGAAAAATGAAAAAAGGATCGTGGAAAAAGGGGATCCTTCACGGAAAGGAAGCAATTTAAGGGTCTCTGTTTATGCCCCCTAAGGCACTCGAGAGGCCCACCCTTTGTCGCCGTCGAACGGACCCCGGTCCTCTTAGAGTCTCACGAGCGAGTTATGAAATATACAAACACGCTAGTGCTCTTCAAATAATCCGCTGCTGCCTTTCTCTTCTGTATATCGGCGAACACACTTATTTCTTCCGTGGTTCGAGCACACACGAGATGGTAGCTCGGTCCGTTACGTCCTGAACGAGGACCCTTGACGTTCGCTGCCCGATTGTGTACCTCTTGCGAGGGAAACACGTCGTCATGCTTGTTCTCGAGGATCTCGAAATCAGCCGTTCGTCTCGACGTAATTACTCGAACGGTGACACGTCACGTGGGTGGGATGTTCGTTTACCGAAAAACTACTCGACCCTTTTTAATTACTGCAAGATAGATTGCTGGCGCGACAGGTTGTTTGGTCTTCAGTGGCTCCTTTAGTCGTGATTGGAAAACGGTTTACACTGGTACATGCGGAGGGTTAGTGTTCCCACTGTTTAGGACCTAAACAGCAGATTTTAGGTAGATTTATGTGGACTTGAGGGTGGTGCACTTAGCCTATGACATTTGAGAAGAGACATAGAAACTCAACATCATAGATTCTCCAATTTGCAAAACCCACAATACTATTCCAAAAATGCGCCATTATCGAAACGCGAGCTAGAATCCACATGAGTCCCGCCAGTTAAAAATGCGTCCTACCATAAAATATAGCTGTAAAATCATTTTCGACGCGGTAAAGGCTGCCTTTCATCGTTTCTACGGATAATTTCGTCATTACCGTCTCCGGTGATTGAATACTACGGTACACACAATCTTTTCCGAGAGGGGCACATCGAAAACGCTGACTGCATTTAGCGACCCCCTGGGAATTCCTCTTCATCGTCCCACTCGATTCTCTCATCGCGGATAACATAAAATATCGTGGAGGTTGCTTACTTTTTACTATCGAAATTTAAACGTGCGCGCTTTCGAAATCGTGTGCGAGGTATGCCTGAGAAAATATCATTTTATGATAATTCGAGGAGCGAAAGGAGCACGTGTTTGTTTAAAGCGTAATGAAGGATAAATACTTCCTTTTTCCTCTTTTAGAAGCGCGTTCTTGGAAATGGAGAATGATTCAGAACGTTACTTCATCGTTTGGTAGAATCGATATTTCAAATTGTTGATTGCTGCTTTTATATTTCTGTTTGCTGAGGTATGTTATTGCAATTCTTTTACTTGTTTCTGTACTTGTATATTTTTATATTTCTGTATACTGAAATATTGGGTATAGTCATGTAATAATATACGTTGATCGTAAAAATTAATTACTGTCTCTAATTATTAACAATATTGTATTAACCATGAGGATCCATCATTACTAAGGACCTAGTATGTTGGTATACTGTGAGAACATTAAAAATTGACAGCACTGTATTCATAATAGATATCTCTCATGAGAACCTTGAAATATTCACAATACAATAGTGACAATACATGGAAAACCCTTAGAACAATATTGCATTGGTGCATGTTGTTAACAAGAACCCTTAAATATTGACAATATCAAGATATTGACTTTGAGGACCTCAAAATATCGACAGAATGTGTTAATATCTACAGCATCCCTATTAGACCATTACACATTACACAGAAAGAAGAAATAACAGTAAGATGTTAAATTTGTACTCACCGTCCATCGAAAGGTGAAGTGCAGTTGCAGGGTGACAGGTTCGCTGAGGGTGAAGGTGTTCTGGCCAAGGGCGTGACTAGATACGTTGCCGAAGCTACAGGAGCCGATGGCAGTGACGTTCGATTGATATTCCTTCAAGCAAAGCCAGAAGGCCGTCGAACATGGGGTGGTGCATGGTGGTAAACCACCCTTTCCACCGCCATCTCCCCCGCCGCAACACCTACCGTCCACCAGGGTGCCCCTGTTGTTCGTCAGCGAGAGGATCTGCACCTCGAAGAATCCGCTCGCGTGTGTCGTCTGTACACACATGTAAAAATCTAATTAAATCCAGGCATTGTAATAAACTCTCCGATCTATTGAATCATTTATATATCACGGCATTTGTAAATTAAATCGTTAAAGTCGATTTTTGGGTAGCTGAATATTCGAGGTGGAGCGTCGGAAACCGCCATCTTTAAATACCGAAAGTTTTATTTTTATTGTTTAAGTTGGTTTAAATAAGAAGTTTTAGCAATGAAATTAAGTGGAAAATGATGGAGGAGATATTGGGAACGAAATGTGGTAAATGAAGTAAAAAATGAGATGCATAGAGAACGTATGTCAAAGTTGATCTGATTTGGCGCCAAATGAGGCAGATTTCAAAATATGAGTTTCATTTGTCAAGTTTCACACTGGACAATAAAAGTACATAAAAAGGACATTCAATATATTACCACGACAATCTCCAAGACTTTTATTAAATGAAAGTTTCTCCACGTTCATCGAATAGAAATAAAATTCCTAGCAAAAGGTGTCAGAAATTAATTAGAAGCGAAAGTATCGCGTAATCAAGGAAGAGCAATATTATTAAACGCATAATTTCCTAACTTTACAGCCCGGGTATGATCGTTCCAAATATCGCTTTCACGTTTGACATTTAGACACGTTTGGAACAGTGTATTAAATTCCTGTTACACCGACTTCCATCGTTATTTCCCGTTTTTAATATGAATTTATCGAGTTCGTTAGAACGTCGATCGCGGGGGAAACGATCCGCATTAAACGGCACGATTTCGTTCGGCTATATGTAATGGGCATAATAAAACAGCGGGATTTTCCAGGTAGTATCGTGAAAACGGAAGTCTGAGTCTCGACATGGGGCCCCAGGAGGCGAAAGGCCCCTCGAGTGTTACGACGTGATTTGCCGAAAGAAATCGGGCAATTTCGAAACTAACTGTGCTACTCATTTTTTCAATCCGTAACCTAACTTTTAATATACATTAATATTGCATTAGTGGCTGCTTTATATACTGCAAATGATGTAAGTGTGATATGAATGGTTTCTGATTAAAGATTCTAAAATTTAGGTAAGGTATTTTACTTCAAGTTCAAGTACTTCGTGACTTAAATTTTATTATTCTGTTTATCTTATTTGTTTATACGGTGCTTTTATTTTGGCGTGCTAGTGATATAAACTGCTGTTTGTGACATAAACCGCCATTAGCAGAACGTGGCAATATAACGAGAGCGTCATCACAAGGAGTTTATTCGGCTTGTGGTATAATTGGTATAAACTATTTTTGTCCTGCTAGTAGTATAAACTGCTGCTTGTGACATACACTGCCATTAGCAGAAAGTGGCAATATAACGAGAGCGGCATCACAAGGATTTAATTCGGCTTGTGGAATAACTAGTATAAATTATCTTTGTCTTGCTAATAATATAAACTGCTGCTTGTGACATAAACTGCCATTAGCAGAAAGTGGCAATATAACGAGAGCGTCATCACAAGGATTTTATTCGGCTCGTGGTATAATTGGTATAAACTATCTTTGTCCTGCTAGTAGTATAAACTGCTGCTTGTGACATAAACCGCCATTAGCACAAAGTGGCAATATAACGAGAGCGTCGTCACAAGGATTTTATTCGGCTTTTGATATAATTGGTATAAACTATCTTTGTCCTGCTAGTAGTATAAACTGCTGCTTGTGACATACACTGCCATTAGCACAAAGTGGCAATATAACGAGAGCGTCATCACAAGGATTTTATTCGGCTTGTGGTATAACTGGTATAAACTATATTTGTCCTGCCAGTGATATAAACTGCTGCCTGTGACATAAACTGCCATTAGCACAAAGTGGCAATATAACGAGAGTGTCATCACAAGGATTTTATTCGGCTTTAGAAATAATTGGTATAAACTATCTTTGTCCTGTTAGTAGTATAAATTGCTGCTTGTGACATAAACTGTCATTAGCACAAAGTGGCAATATAACGAGAGCGTCATCACAAGGATTTTATTCATCTTGTGGTATAACTAGTATAAACTATCTTTGTCTTGCCAGTGATATAAACTGCTGCTTGTGACATAAACCGCCATTAGCATAAAGTGGCAATATAACAAGAGTGTCCTCACAAGCCGAAAATTTCAAAGAACCAAAGAAAATTGAAAACCACGCAAACCGAATAGAAAGTTAAAATAGAAATACTATCTTTGTGCTACACGCGGTAATTTCATATCGATCTTTATAACAATAAAATCAGCAACAATGAAAAGTATACGAAGAAGGTTAAACCGTAAAGTTATACGTATAAACATTTCCTCCGCTCTCGAAGCTGTATTCCTTTCGAGACTGTTACGAAACGTTCTTCTTCACCTATCGAATGCACGTTTGCATCGAGCCACGTGTATGCACTCTCACATCGGCCGATGCATACACGTACGGTACCCGAGTCTGTGTAATTACCGTAAGATCGAAGGTAGAAAGCGGCCGAGGATCGTCTGCTGGCCTTTGCTTTCCACGACACGCTTCCTACTAACGTTATATAAAGCCGAGTGACATTTTCGCTGGCTTCACAACAGCTTCTGTGGTTTCGAGCGTTTAGAAGCACGGGAGACCCGCGGAAATTGAAGAGTAAATCACGGGTAATGTCCGGCCATGTCGGACGGGAAATGGTGGTGCCATCAAGTCGATGGCCGAGGGACAACGCTTCGAAACAGGAATCTTTGTTGAAAACACGACGAAACGTGTACTTGCATTATCGTTACCTTTATATTCTTCTTAGACCTCTATGATGAATCTTTCGCTGGAATTTTCTTCGGCGGTCAGTGAAAGGCTGAGGAAGAGTTTGAACGTTCCACGAGAAAGTGTGGACGTTAGGTTTGATCAGATTTGAGTTTTAGGATTTGCAACGTTCTTAAGTTTTAGATATTTTTAGCTGACTTTTGTGATATTCTCAGGTATTTCGTTAGGTTAGGTAGTAGGTGTAGTTAGGTTAGGTAGTTAAGTAGTAGGTGTAGTTAGGTTAGGTAGTTAAATAGTAGGTGTAGTTAGGTTAGGTAGTTAAGTAGTAGGTGTAGTTACTCATGGAGTATTGTCGTATACTCATGAAGTTATATCGTCACGTATCATCACATGTGTCATACACAATCGTCACACATAGCTCTAAACTAGATTACACATTAATTTTTTTCTTTTTATTTAAAAAGTTTCGTCATTTTTCCGACATCTATGTACCAAGTGACTCAAAGCACCTCGCAGAGGAAGTCGAACCCATCACTACTTCCACGCAAGAGTAAGTCGAACCCATCACTACCTTTACAGTCTTCGGTAATTTCCGTAAACTCCACGTATCCTTCAATATATCAATCGAGTTCAAAAGCGGAATGTCCGTCTTGTAAAAGCAGCCTGTTGGTCCTAGCGACCAACAAGCGACTCTAACGCGGTTCTACTCTCAACGTCCGTCGTTTACGACGTTCGGGTTTCCGTTCCCGGGACTGTTTGAGCAGCGTACAGCGTAACGACCGTCTCCACGGTCGTTTTATTATCCGTGCATACTTATTCTAGAGGCTCCGGCCGGTAACCCGTTGCCTCCGAAAGCGGCTGAAAACGCGCGGGAACAGAGCCCGCTGTTTGGCAGCGAGTTTGCGCGGACAAAGTTTGCACAGTCCGCTCACGTGCCGACGTGAAATTGCCCGGTGCCACGGAGATGGCTTTCAGACCGCCGACACACGGAACCAGAACCTTTTTCAAAACTGGGATCGGTCGTTCGATGATACGCCGGATGGGTACCCGGCAAGGGAAAACGAGCCAGGAATTTTTAACAGCCGATCGCGGATCTCTTTCTCACGAGTTAAACTCGTTTCATTCGTGATCTGGTTTTTTAGTGTTTAATTGGGGACTTGTGGGAGACATCGATTTTTAAGACCTTGCATCGCATGGTTAGAGTTGACAATTTTTTTAAATAGCTTTTTTCAATTATCGATTATTTTTATGGTGGTTTTATTATTCTGGAGTTACGTATGGTGCAGATTATGAATGGTTCGTGTTTAGGTTGATGAGCACTTTTTGACGTCATATGTGCTTGTACATTCATATGTAGACTTCATATCTAGACGTCGTATGTGGACATCGTATGTAGACATCATATGCAGAGTTTATAAGTAGACTTCATATGTAGAGTTCATATGTAAATTTCATATGTAGACGTCATATGTAGAGTTCATACGTAAACTTCATACGTAGAGTTCATATGTAGACTTCATATGTAGACGCCATATGTAGAGTTCATATGTAGACATCATATGTAGAGTTCATATGTAGAC
>NW_003797255.1:1123568-1139125 GCF_000220905.1 Megachile rotundata
GCGTTGGGATTTGGGACGCTTGGGATTTGGGACGCTTGGGATTTGGGACGCTTGGGATTTGGGAGCGTGGGGATTTGGGAGATTTGAGATTTGGGAGAGTTGGAATCTGGAAGAGTTGGGATTTGAGAAAGTTGGAATTTGGGAGATTTGGGAGTTTGTAGTTTTGTTGATTTGGTGATGTGAACATTTGAAGATTTAAGGCTTTGTAGATTTAGGTATTTGAAGTTTTAGAGATTTGCAGATTTGCAGATTTAAAAATTTGCAAATTTAGAAATTTGTTGATTCTGAAATTTGGCACCTTAGGAATTAAAGAATTAAAAAACCTAAGAATGCAACCAATAAAAACCTTCCAAGAACATCTCAAATCTCATATTCCATCATCAACAACCAATATAAACCTCCCAAAAAATCCTCAAAGTTCCTATTCACCGCCCCTCAAAATCCAGAAAAAGGTCCATATTCCTTATTATTCGTAGCCATTCCCCGAACTCGTAAACTACCCTGGCCAGGTTCCCGGGAGTCCTGCTTCTTTTCAGCTCCCTGGCCACCGCGGATGCTGAACACTCGGTCGGGAAAAAAGGACTCGCAGGCACGCACCTGTGCGCCACGATCCTCAGGGTAGAAACGCAACACACTGTGGCTACCACACCAGGAACAGTCTTCCTGTGTGTTATCCGTGTGTATCCTAAGAGCATCCGACGAGGCTGAGCCTCGGGGCTGATTTTTATAGAAGGTTCGCGTGACCGCCAGCTAAACGCTTCGCTTTAACCCGCCCAACTTTACCTCGCCAACGATCAGTTTGCTTTCTCTCTCTTTCTTTCTTCTTGTTGGTATACTCTTTTCGTCTTCTCGGTATTTCTTCCGATCGCTCTCTTTCTCTGTTTTCTTCACACTTGGCGATGCTGCTTTTTCGAATGGAACGTTGCTTCCTCGTTTGGGGGGAATGGTTTGGGTTTTATACGAGCATTCTCACGGTGGGAATGGGGAGGGTGGGGAGAATGGTGGGGTTGCATTTGGGATTTTGGGAATTTTGGGAATTTTTGGACTTTAGGGCTTTGGGACTTGGGAGATTAGGATATTTGGGAGTTTGACAATTTTGGGATTTTGGGAATCTAGTGGAGTTGAGGAATTTAGGGAATTTGGGAAATTAGGGAATTTAGGGAATTTGGGAAATTAGGGAATTTAGGGAATTTGGGAAATTAGGGAATTTAGGGAATTTGGGGGATTTAGGGAATTAGGGGAATTGTGGGACTTTGGAGACTAGGAAGTTTGGAAATTTGGAATTTCTGGAATTTTGGGAATTTTGGGAGTTTTGGGAATTTGAGAATTTGGGGAATTTTTGGACTTTAGGCCTTTGGGACTTTGGAGACTAGGAATTTTGGAAATTTGGAATTTCTGGAATTTTAGGAATTTTAGGAATTTTAGGAATTTTGAGAATTTTGGAAGTTTTGAGAATTTGAGTAATTTGGAGACTTTAGATCTTTGGGATTTTGGAGACTAGGAATTTTGTAATTTCAAGAGTTTGATAATTTTGTGACTCTGAGACTTTAAAAACTAGGAATATTTGAATATTGGAATTTTGAAAGATTTCAACCTTAGAACCTTGAAATTTCAGAAACTCAAAAATGTAGATATTTGAATATACAGAATTTGAGAGCATTAAAACTAGATAGTTCCCTATACCAGCATTTCAGCATACACTTTATATTGAGTTGCCATCATTCTTTCGAATCTGACTCGTTCGATCAGCTTTGAATAATTTATCTATCCACGTTTTCATTTTTTCACCCTTGCTGAAGGTAGTCAGCCATTTACACTGGACTTTATCCGGTCTAGGCATCGAACGCAACCCACTGAGTGTTCCTGTACACTCACATACAACGTTGCTTTACGTTCTACAGGGACACGAAACATCCTTATCCCTCCAACCAAAAATCATGAAATCTTCAAACTTTCAAGTTTGAAATCATTACTCTCAAATTGAAATGTCGATTCTAGGTTCTGAAACTTGAAACTTGTTATGTATAACATATGTTCTATGTTTTCTGCATATGATGTAGTATACATACATGTGTTACCGTGAAAGACCGAAATCTGGTGAATGTCGACATTCACATAGTCGCTTGGTGTATGTCCGAAATATTTGCTAAATACCCTTATTTCTGACTTACACCTGTAAATGTCGACATTCACCACGCACTAATGGTGAATGTTGAACACGTCGGAGATTTATATTTTCTTCTCCGTAATTCAGTCGCTATAAAACGTCACAAGGGTGACATAACTTTTTCGCCTCTCTTTCTGAGAGGAGAGACCAAGAATTTAAAACACATAGTACATTCTAAGCATACGTGTTCTTCCTCCGTGGCCTATTCTGGCGTGAGTTTCATATAGCCTACTGAACAATTTTTCATTGGTAACATAATACTGTATATTCGTTTCCCCTGATTTTAATGGTACAATTAATTTCCTTTCATCATTCATTTTTAAAACGTCAAAACGTTTTAATCGTCTGTAATCCAAAGGTGTGTTGCACTTAGGATCGTCTGTAATCCAAAGGTGTGTGCACTTAGTTTTAGCAGAAACCACTTCAGAAAGTATTTTAGAGTACTTTTCTTGAGAAAAATAAAAACAATTGTCTTCTCGTTTACCCGCAATTAATGCATTGAACTTTTCAAGAAAAAGATCACGATTTACTGCAGTATCCATTCGGTATAAATTACGGTATTGGAAAAAAAATGAAGAAAACGTTGCTCGCGTCATCAAAGCTTGCATAAGATTGACAAAGCTGACTGACTCCCAGCAGAACACAGGATTTGGCGGGAGAGAGCCTGTCGCTTCTTTGTCGGCTCCTCTCTTTTGGACCTCCACCAGAGCATATCTGTTTGTCGACGTACACCGGTGAAGGTCCGAATGTACAGAATGTAATAAAATATTCGGTCCTTCACTGACGTATTTGGTATATGTCGACATTCTCCAATTTCGGTCTTTCACGATAACATATGTATATCTCACATCCTTATTTCATATGTATATCTCACATCCTTATTTCATATGTATATTCATATGTGTAGTCCAATATCTCACATGTGTATTCTCACATTCTTATGTACCTGTAGCCATCATATAGTGTGGCCAACCACCACATCCATATAGCGTGAATCTCTATGTTCCAAAGTACCATATGTCGAATTCCTACGCGCCGAATACCTACGTCTTGAGTTCCTATACACCAAATCCATACATGCTAAACTCCTACGTCCCGAATTCAAACGTCCCAAATTCCTATGTCCCAAATCTCTACGTTTCGAATCTCCACGACCCAAATTCCTAAATTTGAACCTTCCACATCGTTAAACCTCCAAATTCCCATTTCCCAAATTCGCCTAAACCGCATTCACAAATTCCCTCAGCCCCCAAAGTCTCTAATTCCCAAAAGTGCACATCCCAACACCTCCAAATTCCAAAATTCCCATTTTCCAAATTCGCCTAATCCCGCATTCACAAATTCCCTCAGCCCCCAAAGTCTCTAATTCCCAAAAGTGCACATCCCAACACCTCCAAATTCCAAAATCCCCATTTCCCAAATTCGCCTAATCCCGCATTCACAAATTCCCTCAGTCCCCAAAGTCTCTAATTCCCAAAAGCCCACATCCCAACACATCGAAATTCCCAACCAAACCTAAAACTATCGGATTCCTAAAAAAGATCAGCTAAAGATCAGCGAACGTCAGGATCCCATTTGCAGTGGACTGTACTTCCGTGGTCGTGTTGCACACCCCGTCCTTGTATTTCCACCTGTTCCACTCTCGAGTTTATCATTTCCCTCACGCTACACTCTCGGCGTCTCTCGTTCCGTTCGATTCGCGTCACGCCACTATCTAGAAGCTCGCGTTCGCCGGCGAGCTGCAGCCTAGCCTGGCTGCTGATAATTGGCCGTGGTGATAGCGGAGAAAAAAGAGGAACAAGAAAACGTCGAGCGAGAGAGGGATCGGTTCCCAGGGTAAAAGCGGAAGCGCTAAACGGGTCCTCGACGGACGTCGATGTGTGAGATTCCTTTTTTTATTGCTACCCTCGCGTGGGACTGGACGATACGTTTACTGCTTGGTTTTCGGAAGATTTCACCCTTTGCACTTGAAGAGAATTTTATTGTTTACAGATGGCAACTTTAAAATGTTCATTAAAATGTTAAATGAGTTCTTTTGTGGTTATTATTTCTCTACTAATAATTTCCATTATTGCCTATTTTACTATGTTTATACATCACTGGAGCATTGTTATAGAATTAATAGATTCTAAAACTTAGATTCTGATATTCTAAAGCTTAAAAATTCTGAGACTATAAAACTTCAAATTCTAAAACTATAAATCTTCAAATCTCTAAAACTCCAAATTCTAAAACTATAAAAGTTTAAAGGCTTAAATCTTCAAATCCCTAAAACTCCAAATTCTAAAACTATAAAAGTTCAAAGGTTTAAATCTTCAAATCCCGAAAACTCTAAATTCTTAAAGCTCCAAATGCCTAAATTTCCATATCCCCAACACTTGAAATTCCTAAAACTTCAGGTCGTTAAATCTCCAAATCTCTAAATCTCCAAACTCGTAAAACTACAAATGCCTTAATTTACAAATCCCCAAAACTCCAAATGCATAAATTTCCAAATCCCCAAAACACCAAATGCATAAATCTCCAAATCCCCAAAACACCAAATGCCAAAAATTTCAAATGCCTAAATCTCCAAATCCCTAATTCTCCAAATCTCCAAAACTCCAAATGCCTCAATTTTCAAGTCCCCAAGACTCCAAATGCCAAAAATTTCAAATGCCTAAATCTCCAAATCCCTAAAACTCCAAATCCCTAATTCTCCAAATCTCCAAAACTCCAAATGCCTAAAGTTATAAATCCCCAAGACTCCAAATGCCAAAAATTTCAAATGCCTAAATCTCCAAATCCCTAAAACTCCAAATCCCTAATTCTCCAACTCTCCAAATCTTCAAAACTCCAAATGCCTTAATTTATAAATCCTTAAATCTCCAAATCCCGAAAACTCCAAATTCCTAAAACTCCAAATTCCTAAATCTCCAAATCTCCAAATCTCCAAATCTCCAAAACTCCAAAACTCCAAATTTCCAAATCTCCAAAACTCCAAACCTGGAAATCTCCAAAACTACAAAACTCCAAAACCCCAAAGCTCCACCTCCTCAAATTACACGTTCAACCTCAACAGCCAACCATACAACAAGAAAAGTACCCGAGAGTGATGAATCTCAGTTATTAATTCAATATTGATACCACTTTTAATTGCATACAATCAGTTAGAGATGATTAGATAGCGCAACGGTAGTTTTATTCATGCGTACCACGAACGAAGATTAATTCATAACACACCGTACAGTATAATTTGATATCTTTTTTACGGAGCCACTATTTTCAGATTCTAATGAAGTAAATAGACGAAAGCGTACGGTTGAATCGATCCCAGAAGTAGCTGCCAGAAATGTTAATCTCTGAGCAAACATTTTTCTCGGATATGATTAATATCGCTCGAGTTAATTTCCTTCAGGGGATTAGATCTGTTTCGATCAAGCACCACGAATGAGTTTCATCCATTAGTCAAATCTCGTTCATTGACGCTGATTAATTACCCTCCGAACGGTATCCTTCGGAATTCTTTCAAAATTCCTTTTGTTTTATTTCACTGGGCAATTTCGAGAACTATCATCCTCGTAATTTTTCATTGATGTTAAAATACTGTAGATACACGGTACAAGAATTATTCAATGTTCTAGCGTCAATGTAAATCACGATTGAAAATCCTTTCAGTACATCTATCTTAAAACTCATCCAAAACTCATGTAGCGTGGACATGTAGTATTGTCATATTCTATCCATAGGTAGTGCATATATATTTGGTATATTTACATATACGGCGCGTGAATATGCAACGGGTGTATATGTGGCGCGGAGATACGTAGAGAGGGTATATGACGAGTGGATGTACGCGATGGATATAACACGCGTGGAGATGCGACATGTGGAGATACAACGCGTGGAGATGCGACATGTGGAAATACAAAGCGTGAGTATGTGTCACATGGTGGTACAACGCGTGGAGATATGACGCGTGGGGATATGATGCGTGGAGATGTGATGCGTGAGTTTACCATGCGTGAGGATATGGCACGTGAGTTTACCATGCGTGGAGATACGACGCGTGAGTTTACCATGCGTGGCGATACGACGCGTGAATTTACCATGTGTGGAGATACGACGCATGAATTTACCACAGTTCTTCACAGAATTTCAAAATCCCCAAATCAATAGCCGGCAAAAAGTTCCCACGGAAACTCGGATTTCTCATGCGTGGAAATACGACGCGTGAATTTACCATGCGTGGAAATACTACGCGTGAATTTACCATGCGTGGAGATACGACGCGTGAATTTACCATGCGTGGCAATACGACGCGTGAATTTACCATGCGTGGAGATACGACGCGTGAATTTACTACGCGTTAATATATCAGAAAATGGATATGTGACGCGTAGATATATGGAACGTCCATATACCACGCGTAGATGTATAATACGTGGAAATACAGAGCGTGGATGCACGACACGTGGAAATATCACGCGTGGAGGTATCATACATGGAAATACTACGCGTGGAGGTACGACGCGTGAATTTACCATGCGTGGCGATACGACGCGTGAATTTACCATGTGTGGAGATACGACGCATGAATTTACCACAGTTCTTCACAGAATTTCAAAATCCCCAAATCAATAGCCGGCAAAAAGTTCCCACGGAAACTCGGTCAGAAAGAACAGCGTGGAAAAAGAGACAAACGTCGAATTACACGGTGAGGACACTTAGAAATCTATTGGCCGTGAATGGAGGAACGTCGGAGGGGTCGTTTGTTCAGGATCGTGGTACGAGCATGACCGATCATCCAGTCGCTACATTCTTTCTCGGCCGATCTTTGGCCGCGTGTTTTTCGTCCGAGAAGCCGGCCCGATCCATCTCGAGCACGTTCGAGGTGGATAATTAAGACGCGCCGACCGGGAGACGATGAATTATAATCGAGTCGAGCGATAAAAGTTGTCCGGAGTGAATCGTACTCGTATGTGCGTTCGAGACCGGACCAGAGATCGATCTACGTGGCATCGGACTCCATAACGGGGGTTTACGATAATTGCTGCAAGAGTCTTGCAATTTCAACGTTAATGGACCAACTTGACGTGCGTAGGAATTCCTTTGTCGAAATCGAGCCGCTTAGGTGCTTCTTGCCGATGATTTTCAACGAGATGCTAAACGGGGTGATTGGAAGCGATGTATGACTTGTGATGTATTAGGACTTGTGGATCTTGTGGATATGGTTATCATCGTTGAGTTTAAATTTTCAAAATTCCCATATTCCCCAAATCCACATGTTCATTAAATTCCCATATTTCGCAAAATCCCACATTTCTCAAATTTCACATTTCTCAAATCCCACATTCCCCAAATTCCATGTTCCCCAAGACCCACAGTCTAGAAATCCCACATTCCTCAAATTCCACATTTCTCAAATTCCACAGTCCAGAAATCCCACATTCCCCAATTCCCACATTCTAGAAATCCCACATTCTCCAAATCCCACACTCGAAAAATCCCATATTCTCCAAATCCCACATTCCCCAAATCCCACATTCCAGAAATCCCACATTCTCCAAATTTCACATTCCTCAAGTCCCACATTCCCCAAATTTCACATTCCTCAAATCCCACATTTCTCAAATTCCACATTCCCCAATTCCCACATTCCAGAAATCCCACATTCCCCAAATCCCACATTACACAATTTCCACATTCCCCAAATTCCACATTCTCCAAATCACACATTCCCCAAATTCCACATTCCCTAAATTCCAAAATTCTCGGATCCACAAATCTCTTATTATTACCCAAATTCCCTAAATTTCTTAAATTCTCCAAATTCCCCAAATCTTGAAATTCACTAAATCCCCAAATTTCCTAAATTCCTTAAATTCTCCAAATCCCCCAAATCTTGAAATTCCCTAAGTTTCCCAAATCCCAAGAATTCCCTAAATTCCCCAAACTTTGAAATTCCCTAAATTTCCCAAATCCCAAAAAACTCCCTAAATTCCTCAAATCTTGAAATTCCCTAAATTCCTCAAACATTGCAATTCCCTAAATTTCCCAAATTCCAAAGGTTCCCTAAATTTCCCAAATCCTAAAAATTCCCTAAATTCCCCAAACCTTGAAACTCCCTAAATTTCCCAAATCCCCAAATCACCTGAACACCAAAGTGACAGAGAGTGAATTACAGCGAGGTATCCGTTTCTCGGAATACTTTTGGCAAAAGTTTTTTTCAGACAGCAGCAGGAGCAGCATCGCGTTATAACGGTAATTCCGTTGGGACTGTAATTGAAAGAGAGCAGCAGCGGCGCTTAATTGCGCTAGGTCGAAATCATCGAGTGGAGCCACTTCCCGCCGCGGCTCTTCTTCGAAAGTCATTTGTAAGAGAGCCTAAGCGAACCCCTTTCGCCCATAACTCCGTTGCTCCAGCTTTTCTAAGCTCCAATTATTTCTGAACGGGGGGTGCCTCTCGCCCTCTTTTTCGGTTCCGTTTCGCGGTTTTGGTTAACCTGTGTTTAACCGTCAACGAGATTGCTCTGGAAGCTGCTGTTGCTCGTCTTCAAAATTTTCTATGTTTTCAAACTGTTCAAATTTCTCAGTTGAATCTGTTCAAATGAACTCATTTCATGAATCATGAATTCAATTCACTGTTGACTATTTTCGTTGCACATTTTTATCAAGAACATTTCCCTTTTGTAAAATATTAATTAACGAAGAGAGCCTTTAGAATAGAACCAGATGTGGTAACGTTAGATAACAGTCATCACGTGGCGTACAACGCACGGCAATGTAACGTAGTCGAACAACGCAAGGCAATCTAACGCGTAGGCATAAAACACGCGGCAATTTAACGCGTGGCTACGCACACAATGTAATGAATCAAATGGCCGTTCGAAAAAATAGTTACGCCAATGTAGCCTGTCCTGTAGGTTGCAGGATAGGGCTGCATCGTTCTCCTCGTTCTCATCAAGGAGATACATACTTACGGTGTAACCGCCGTTCTTTTTCTCCCCGGTGATGTTGCCTCGTCACCCACACTTATCATCTGGCTCGCCGGTATCTCTGGTATTGTGCGGCCCCGTGTAATCTCCTATTGTCCGCGCCAGTCACCGCGATGCCCCGTCGAAAAATGTATAACACGTTGCATCAGTGTAATGGGTCGGTCTTATTTGTATCTTCCTGCACGGTTATTACACGCTCTCGTGCACGCGTTCTACGTTGTGTGTTCAGGAAGTGTGGACGACATGCAAATTTTCTTGTCAACAGTTTGTTTATTGGGGAAAACTGCGGTTGATGAATCGGTTCATTTGATAGTTTAAATCAGTTCATTTGATTGTTTAAATCATTTACGTTTGCTGTTTTTACACATTTTTGCAGTTTGTTTATGTACAAGTTTCAAGTGGACGCGGTAAGTCCACGCGGTGTAAATCCATGCTTTGTATTTCAATGTATGTGCCACTCGTAGTGTTCACATGGTGCATATTATGGTGTATTAATATATGGTGCTTTTGTGTGTGGTATATCTACACGTGGTATTTCTATGTGTGATACCTCCACGCGTGATATTTCCATGTGTGATATTTCCACGCGTGGTATTTCCATGTGTGATATCTCCACGCGTGGTATTTCCATGTGTGATACCTCCACGCGTGGTATTTCCATGCGTGATACCTCCACGCGTAATATTTCCACGTGTTGTATATCCACGCTCTGTATTTCCACGTATTATACATGCGTGGTATTTCCATGTGTGATGCCTCCACGCGTGGTATTTCCATGTGTGATACCTCCACGCGTGGTATTTCCATGTGTGATACCTCCACGCGTGGTATTTCCATGTGTGATATCTCCATGCGTGGTATTTCCATGTGTGATACCTCCACGCGTGGTATTTCCATGCGTGATACCTCCACGCGTGATATTTCCATGTGTGATATCTCCACGCGCGGTATTTCCATGTGTGATATCTCCACGCGTGGTATTTCCATGCGTGATACCTCCACGCGTGGTATTTCCATGCGTGATAACTCCACGCGTGGTATTTCCATGTGTGATATCTCCATGCGTGGTATTTCCATGTGTGATACCTCCACGCGTGGTATTTCCATGCGTGATACCTCCACGCGTAATATTTCCACGTGTTGTATATCCACGCTCTGTATTTCCACGTATTATACATCTACGCGTGGTATATGGACGTTCCATATATCTACGCGTTACATATCCCTACGCATGGTAAACTCACGCGTCGTATCTCCACGCATGGTAAATTCGCGCGTCGTATCTCCACGCATGGTAAACTCACGCGTCGCATCTCCACGCATGGTAAACTCACGTGCCATATCTTCACGCATGGTAAACTCACACATCACATCTCCACGCATCATATCCCTACGCGTCACATCTCCACGCGTTATACCACCATGTGACACATACTCACGCTTTGTATTTCCACATGTCGCATCTCCACGCGTTGTATCTCCACATGTCGCATCTCCACGCGTGTTATATCCATCGCGTACATCCACTCGTCATATACCCTCTCTACGTATCTCCGCGCCACATATACACCCGCTGCATATTCACGCGCCGTATATGTAAATATCCCAAATATGTATGCACACCTACAATATGACAATACTACATGTCCACGCTATATAACCACGGATTGTATTGCCACCCTAAAAGCAAACGTATCAAATTTCATCCGAACTCTTCGAAAATATCACCTGTACTCGCGTAATTAGGTAAAAGAAACAGGGACAAGTCGTGAGACATTGCGTAAGAAAGTAACGCAAGATGGAAATACGTTTTACTTTGAAAACGTTCTAGCGGAAGTGGCGATCAACGAGACAAGAGTTTGGCAAACGTATGGGAATTTTTCGCGCTGTTGAAAGCGACACTATGTTCCATCAAACCCTCGATAAAATCGAGCTAGGGAGAGCAGATGAGACGAAAGGAGAGAATTGACGGGGACGTGTGTCGAGAGAGAGCGTCTTTACGCGCTCATCGAATTAGCGTCTAAGATAAGTTAATAAACCTCGTCCCAATGATTCATCGCTGCTCGACGCTAGTTATCTAATCGTTCCACTTTGCGACAGTTTGCGCTTCATTCGTGCTGATACATGTAATTAATATGTAATCGTTTTCTATAACTGGTATCGATGCAGGTCAAACGGAGTGACGGCGGACGTTCCGAGCTGTCGGTGATTATCGTTTTATCTCGCTTCTGGTTCTTATCGTACGACATCGTACGGTAATTACTCGGGTCCGTTCGAGTTTTCTATGGGGCACCAAGCAATTTGTTTGGTTACAGTCTGAGATTTTATCGGCGAGTACACCTTGCTAAGCGTGTTACGACGGTGTCTATCAATATTTATCATAATTCCAGTCTGTGATCTAAATACCTGCTGCTCTACAGGATGCCTCGTAATTACGAGGCTACTGCTCGTTGCGAAAGAAAGTGATTGTGTTTTCTTTCGTTTTTAGTAACAAAATTGTAGTAAATTATATTAATTAACACGACGAAATGCGGCGCATTAATACACCGCTAGGCTCACACAATGTTAACATTTTTTTATGTCTTGCATGATTGCTTCAGACACGTCACAGCTGCTTGAATTTGTGTTACAGTGTCATGAACCGTTCCCTTTATAGCTAATTTCAGTTTTGGAAAAAGGAAGTAATCTCATGGAGATAAGTCAGAAAGAGGATGTTGGAACAGACTTGTTTTTTCGCCAAAAATTCACGAACAGCGACAGTTCACATGGTGCGTAATCATGCAACAGAAACCAACTTCCCAGCACTCGATATTCGGGCCTCACACGAACGATCCTCTTCCACAAACGTTCCATAACACCCAGATAATATTCGCCATTAACGTTTTGTCCCTGTAGACCGAATTCCCGAAGTATAATTCCTTTAGAATCGTAAAAGCAAATTAACATTGTCTTCTCGAGGGACCTCTGGAATCGCAATTTTTTTGATTTTCGAGAGCCTGCAGATTTCCACGTAGCACTTTGGCGCTTTGTTCGAGGTTCATACTCGAAGCACCAAGTCCCATCACTAGTTACAATCGATTCCAGGAATGTACAGTTTCGTCTGGCTGTTTTGATAAGATCCTCGCAATATTCAACGCTCGCAATTTGTTGCGCTTGCCCGTGATTTTGTGACACGGTGACGAAAGGTTCTGTCGCATTAAACGCTATAAGTTTACGATTCGTTGCTCGATTCCAATAATGATTGCCGTGTTTTGTAGGGGAGGTATACTGTTTTCAGATATTGTTTTAATAGATGGCGCTAGTTTTCCTTAAATTTAAAAAGTTCCGTTACTTTTCCGACATACTGTGCACATTTGAAGTACCATGCTCTTGTAATGACGGGAATCTTTGGTCTCAAAAGAGTCTCAGAAAAGTTAGTTTGTTAGGAATCTTAGTTGGGTAGCCTCGAACGTTACTTTGAATCACTTTGTACAAAGCTTGAAGTACATCTGAAGTACAATGTTCATGGAATCTACTTTTCTGACATACTGTGTGTCATTTTGTGTATCCTTGTGCTGCACGAGTGTCCTGTTAATTGAAAGAATGTTTCTCGAACCATGACTAGTATGCAAAGATTCTCTGAGAAGGTAACGCAAATAGAAATGAAGAGACCAGTAAACAAAGATTACAGGAAACTTTTCATCAGACCACACATAAACGCCAAATACAAATCACAAGTTCTCCCTGCGATACGTATCCGAAACCACAATAACCGCAATAACTACAATTTCCAACGAAAGCATCCCAGACCGCAAAACTGTTGTTCGATCGCGTTGTACACGCGTAACAACTCGGAAAAGTCACGAGGTGTAGAGGTTAGGTCCGTCGGTAAGTTCTTACAATTCTAACTCTTGAAATTCATTTTTTATTTATTTGCAAATACCCAGATATGTCCACATTGTAAATATACCCGAATTTCTGGATTTCTTAACAAGTATCTTCAAAGTGGATCACAGAGTTCTCAGATGTGCGGATCAAATGTTCAGATTGTTGAATTAATGAACCCTGAGATGAAGTCCTATGAGATCAAGCGCTATGAGTTCCTATACTTAAATGTCCAGGTTCAGATTCTAAAATTCTCGACTTCTATGAGTTCCTGTAACCAAATACCCAGGTTCACATATTCTAAATTTCTTGAAGTCTATGAGTTCCTATACTCAAACCCCAGGTTCACATATTCTAAATTTCTCACATAAGATTCTTAGAAAGTCCCAAATTCTTATATTGAAACCCTATACCCAAATTCCTGCATTTGCCTAGATACGTGTTAGATCTCTGAAATTTCCAGATATCAGTCTTCACATATCCAAATCCTTGAAACCACAAATTCCCTAAATCCTCAATTATGAAGTTCTCAAATTTATGAAACTTGAAATTTCCAGATATCCAAATCCTTGAAACCACAAATTCCCCAAATCCTCAATTATGAAATTCTCAAATTTATGAAACTTGCAATTTCCAGATATCCAAATCCTTGAAACCATAAATTGCCTGAATCCTCAATTATGCAATTGCCAAATTTGCAAATTCTGAAATTTCCAGATATCCTAATCCTTGAAGCCACAAATTCTCCAAATCCTCAATTATGAAATTCTCAAATTTATGAAACTTGAAATTTCCAGATATCCAAATCCTTGAAGCCACAAATTGCCTGAATCCTCAATTATGCAATTGCCAAATTTGCAAATCCTGAAATTTCCAGATATCCTAATCCTTGAAGCCACAAATTCCCCAAATCCTCAATTATGAAATTCTCAAATTTATGAAACTTGCAATTTCCAGATATCCAAATCCTTGAAGCCACAAATTGCCTCAATCCCCAATTATGAAATTCTCAAATTTGCAAATCCTGAAATTTCCAGCTACCCAAATCCTCGACCCCACAAGCTCCCTAAATCCTCAACGTTAAAATCCTCAGACCTGTAAATCCTAAAATGGTCCGTTTTTCGAACGAAAGTAACGAGTGTTCGACGAAGCATACTTGGGAAGTCGGAAAAGTTGAGGAAGAGTCTGGGTCATCCAGCTACCCAAATCCTCGACCCCACAAGCTCCCTAAATCCTCAACGTTAAAATCCTCAGACCTGTAAATCCTAAAATGGTCCGTTTTTCGAACGAAAGTAACGAGTGTTCGACGAAGCATACTTGGGAAGTCGGAAAAGTTGAGGAAGAGTCTGGGTCGGTCCGTCGGCTCCATTAAGCTCGGTGACAGCGTACATGCCCGTATGAGTCGAATACGGAAGAGAATTCGCTGTAGGTTGTCGCGAATAGGGTAGATAAAGCGTACACGTACCTGTATGAGGTGGGCAAGGAACAGGACGTAGGCGGCGGCCGCCCTCATGTCTTTCCTCGAGGAATCCCTCGACTACCGCATCACCATTCCCCGTGGGTCACCTGCGTTCCCCAGCCACTCTCGACGATCTATCGAATAGATCCCGATCGATCTCGTTATTCCTTAAAACACTCTTCACAACGTATATATACGATTCTATCGAATCCTCTGGCACTTCACTTCCGGTCCGCGCACACACCTCAATTACTGGGTCACCGTACTACGGGCACACCGTATAATACACTGTTTAACACCGTGAACGTTTCGGATCACTTTTATCTCGAGAGTTTGGAGTTTCGAGACGAGTCGTCCAACCGTGAGAGATCGCCTCGCTTTCCAACGAGGACGCGGCACGGACCTCGAAGATGTTCACGCACACTCTCGCGACGCGACAGGTACACCTTTCCCTCTGCCTTTGATCGTGCGATATCGATAGGTCGATCCTCTTCGTTTTCCCCTTTCTCTTCGCTCCGCGGATAATTAATCGAGCGGACTGTTTACGCGATGCCTTAATATCATCCCGGCCACCATAAACCACAAGCAGGATCCACCTGTTCGAGTCCAACACGTGTTTCGAGCACCCGAAAAATCCCAGGGCGTTCAGCGAGCCAGCACGAGCGGGTAATCCATCAACCTTGAATCCAACTTTCACAACCGAACGGGGTGCACACCCCTCTCACACGCGACACAAACAACAGTCGCGGCGATAAACACGCGCGTCGTCGAACTGTCGCGGTGTCCGCTCTCGGCCAGAGATATCGGCGTGTCTCCTCGAGGAACAGGTGTGTGATCGAGGCACACGCGCGCGTGCCTCGTGTACGTACGCGCACCTTTCTATCCGACGTGTATGTGTGTGTGGGTGTATGTGTGTGTTAGGCGTGCGTGCAGGGCAAAGGAATCAGTGTGGTAGCTGGTTACGGCGTGTGTGGATGTGTCGTGCACGCTGGAGCACGGAAACGCAGCACCTCCGCGGGGTACACGAGTCGGTCGCTCCGGGGATACTGAGTCGGAGCCGCAGGCCGGCCTGCGGGCCTCCCCCCCCTTT
>NW_003797255.1:1139368-1190907 GCF_000220905.1 Megachile rotundata
GGGCCTCCCCCCCCTTTAGACCGTACTCTCATTCCTTCTCTTTCCCTACCTTCCGTCTCTTCTTCGCTTACAGAACCACCTGTCGCCCTCTCTCTTTCTCCCGTGCTCGATAGCATCCCCTTCCCGTCACCTTCCCCACCCTCCTGCGGGAGCATCGACGACTCCCACCATATCACAGGGTCCGCTCTTCGCCCCGACCCCATGGATCCTCTCGCTCCTCGATGCCTCTTTATACTACACGATGCTTGGCCCTTCGTTTCTGCTGATACGTGGCTCGCGGATACTTGGTAGCCTACACTAACACCGATCTACTCGAATCATGCTATGGGGAATTGCTCCGAGGAGACTGGCTTGGTGTAGACACTTGTACGCTTGGGGTACGTGTGGCGCTCCAAGCTTTCACTGATATTTTTATTCACGGAATTGGGCGAATGCTTCATTTGGATCGAATCACGAGATTTTATATGACGATGTAACTTCCAGCGAGATTTATTTCACGATGCTTGGAGAATTTTGGGATTTCACGAGTTTGGGACGTAGAACCTTCAGACTGTGGGATTTCGAGATCTAGACGTTAATTTAAGAGGTTCAAGACGTTAATTTAAGGGTTTGGTGGTGTAGGAATTTGATCATTTGTGGATTTAGGGATGTGGAGATTTGAGGATGTGAAGATAGATGTGCTCTTAAGGATGTGGACATGGTGGGATCTAGGAGTATGTGGATGTGAAGATCTACTATTAGGGATGTAAGGATGATGTGGTCCAGGTGTGTATGGATGTGAAGATCTACTACTATTAGGGATGTAAGGATGATGTTGTCCATGTGTGTATGGATATGAAGATCTACTATTAGGGACTTAAGGATGATGTGGTCCAGGTGTGTATGGATATGAAGATCTAGCACTATTAGGGATATAAGGATGATGTGGTCCAGGTGTGTATGGATATGAAGATCTACTACTATTAGGGATGTAAGAATGATGTGGTCCAGTTTGTATGGATATGAAGATCTACTACTATTAGGAATGTAAGAATGATGTTGTCCATGTGTGTACGGATATGAAGACCTAGGAATATACTATTAAGGATGCAGTAATAATGAAATCTATGAGTATACTGATCTACAGAGATGCTATGTAACTAGCTATACCAGAATCTCCAAAAACACAGATGCTGTCGAGCTAGAAATACAAACTTCTAAAGACAAATCCTATAAAACTAGAGATACTTTAGGTACCGTGGGAATTGTGCACCTAATCATAAGAATTTCCAGATATAATCCTCTAAGAATAGCTCCAGATGACTAACTATCTGAAAATGAAATAAACTCCAAGTTAGCAAATCTTCATCATGAAGTATCCCTACCTGTAGAGTTCGCGTCAGTTCTGTAAGGAATTACACGATCGTACACTTGTGGATGCTGGGGCCTTGCTATATCCGCGACGGTGCTCGCGTCCATGCACGTATCCGCTCGCGTATATCTTGCAATCGGTTTCATCGCGAGCCGCGGTTGTGTATTCTCACCTCGGCCGAGAGCCGTTTGCACGACACACACACGTAGACCGTGAACGAGCCCGTTCGTCTGCGTTTCTTCAGGCTCGACGATATGGATTTGGTCGATCGAGCCGTGCACCAGGTTCCCAGGCAGCGCCGACGGCGTTTCGTGCACGGAAGCGATGCTCGCCGAAGAGCCGTCGAGATCGAGCGTCGCGAGGATGCATCCAATTTTCGTCCCGCTCGAATGCCGGCCTCCGAGAATTAAAGTTATTAAATGTACGGTTACGTGGAGCATAATGATACGGGGTTCAAGGGATAAAAAGAGCAGCCCGTGGGAGAGATATAGTCCGCTTCATAAATAACCGATTTTCGGGATTTTTGGGTAGTTTTGGGAGGCTGCACTTTTCGATGGACTTTGAAGTGTTGGGTATTTTTATAATTTTCAGAATTATGGGAGTTTTGTCATTTTTCAGATCTTGGCAGTTCCACTTTGCAACGATAGATGGATACCTTGTTTTAAGTTCTTAAATCTAAGGCTTATATTGCTACACGTTGTATTAACGTACGTGTACTATGCATTCAGAATCTGGGGATTTTGGTAACTTTTGTGGGAAATTAGCAGTTCCATTTTGGAACGATAGATCCATGTGTTAGGTTCTTAAATCTAAGAACTCACGTTAACCCCTTGCCTTACAATTTATTTGCCAGACGCGTCAGTCAAAACTAACTATTCATAGCTATAATATTAAAACAAACAATGAAAATTAAAATGTTCGTGCATTTTCTATTCAGCGATTCTTGACTATACAAATTGTAGTTGCACCTAAATTTCAGGTTGAAGAGTGTTCAAAATTTTGGACAAGGTTATGTCACATTTGAATTGTGAGTCACGAGTGAGACTCGTCAAAGTATTGCAAGGGGTTAACGTACGTGTGTGTACTATGCATGCAGAATTTGGGGATTTTGCTAATTTTTGTGGGATCTTGGCAGTTCTTATTTTCATCTGTCTAATGGTATTGCCTTAACGTACACGTGTGTACTATGCATGTAGATGGTTAATTTTGTTGTCGAATTTTTTGCGAAAAAGTCTGTAGCTGATGAAGAAAGAAGGTGGATGAGCCACGTCGAAATTATGTATATTCCGGAAGACTGATTTCGAACGATGAATAATGGATCAGTCCCTGTCGCGTGTCCACCGTCATTATGGCGGTGATCGGGATACGGTACCCTGATCTGCGAGCCAAGAAGTGCCATCGGCATTGGCTCGTCATTGAATTTCTGCCCCCGTATACGTTGTTCCACGTAATTCGCGTGTCGAGTTATCGCGCGAGCCGAAGGGACGGCCGGTTAAATGGCAATAAATTATCACCGACCTGCCTCTCTCTTCGCTGTACTCCTTTCTAGTCGTCTCTCGTAACGTTATTCTACGAAGCGGAACGACGGACAAGCAGAAGCTTTTTGTCTCGAGGATGATTTAGGAGTTTCAACGGGCTTTAGAAGGAAATCGGTTATCGATTCACCGGTCGTATTAATCCTACAGACGGAACAACGCTCCGATCGCGTTACTCTAATTGCGATCACTTCCACTCGCGATGGAGAGAAACGACCGGCCATTTAATGATCCCCGCGGCGATCGAAATTAAATTTTACCGATCTGCCTCGATCGTTCATTCGAGGTTAGACTGAAACCGTAGATACAGTTAGGGTTCTGTCTAGTCCGAGTTTTGGGCGCCATTTTGTTTGCGCGCGACGCGTAATGGCTGCGTATGTCGACAAGTGACAACTTCGCGAGTTGACGTTTGTACGTCTTCGACTTTCAAGATTTCTTTCAAGTTACTTTTTTAATTTATACATATTCAAGTTTTCAATCTTCAACATTCTTGAACTCTGAGAACTGCAATTTTTTCATTTTTAAACTATGCATTCTCAAACGATTAAATTATCAGACTTTCAAATTCCTAAATACCTATATGTTTACTCTTCAACTTGAAATTTATTTTGACGAGTCTTGTGACGCACTTACAGCCTAAATATGACGCACCTTACTCAAATTTTGAATACTCTTCAACGTGAAATTTATTTTGACGAGTCTTGTGACGCACTGACAGCTCAAATGTGACGCACCTTATTCAAGTTTTGAATACTCTTCAACTTGAAATTTATCTTGACGAGTCTTGTGACGCACTTACAGCTCAAATGTGACGCACCTTATTCAAGTTTTGAATACTCTTCAACTTGAAATTTATCTTGACGAGTCTTGTGACGCACTTACAGCCCAAATATGACGCACCTTACTCAAATTTTGAATACTCTTCAACTTGAAATTTATTTTGACGAGTCTTGTGACGCACTTACAGCTCAAATGTGACGCACCTTACTCAAATTTTAAATAATTTTTAACTTGAAATTTAGATCCAACTATAAGTTACATTATCAAGGATCCCTGAACATAAAATACTCACATTTTAATTTTGTTTGTTCGTTTCAATGTTATAGCCTTGAATAGTTAGTCTTGACTGATGCATCTGATAAATAAATGGCATGGAAGTGTTGATCGATCAGGCTATCCATAGTTGCACCTTGGCAATAATATGCTACCAAATCGTGAAGAATAAAAAGTAGATAAGTTGTGGGTTAAACATGCAATAATAGGCTAGTACCAAGAATATTTGATGTTGTCATATCAACAATACCAAATCGGTGATACTGAAATATTGGGAGTCTCGATATATCGCCAACATTAATGAACCAGACTATCCTTGCACCTTAGCAATAATGCTACCAAGTCGCAAAGAATAAAAAGTATAAAAGTCGTGTATTAAACATGCAATGACCAAGAATATTTGACGTTGTTATATCAACAATACCAAATCGGTGATACTGAAATATTGGGAGTCTCGATATATGGCCAAAATTAATGAACCAGACTATCCTTGCACCTTAGCAATAATGCTACCAAGTCGCAAAGAATAAAAAGTATAAAAGTCGTGTATTAAACATGCAATGACCAAGAATATTTGATGTTGTCATATCAACAATACCAAATCGGTGATACTGAAATATTGGGAGTCTCGATATATGGCCAAAATTAATGAACCAGACTATCCTTGCACCTTAGCAATAATGCTACCAAGTCGCAAAGAATAAAAAGTATAAAAGTCGTGTATTAAACATGCAATGACCAAGAATATTTGACGTTGTTATATCAACAATACCAAATCGGTGATTACTAAATATTGGCAATATATATCCAAAATTAATGAATCAGGCTATCCATGAATCAGGCTATCCTTGCTTATCAATAACGCTACCAAATCGCGCAGAATAAAAAGTACAAAAGTCGTGTATTAAACATGCAATAATAGGCTAGTAGCAGTGCATGGACCACGGATGGACGGACGTATACCTCGGAGCTGCCTGGTCCGTCTCTCTTTCTCCATTATCCGTCTCCGTTTCACCGCGGCCGCATCTCATCCTTCATCTTTTTCCGTCTGCCTACCGCAGCTCGAAGAGAAGCGGTCCGCCATCTCGCTCGTCCACGAGTTTACCGGAGGGCCCACGGAGTTAGCCGGCGGGCATCATGGTGGCTACACCGCTGGCTTCTCGCGTCCGAAGGCTCGCTGCCCCCCTCCCCCGAGGGTCAAGGAACTCCCTCGGGAACAGGTTCACCTCCAGCTCTCCCCTTCCTGCCGTTCGCCACGGCGCTCCCTCTCGCCCTTCCACCGTGTTGGCATCATTCCCTCTTGCCCCCTTCCACCTCGAGCCGCCCTATGCCCCCTCCGGTTCGTACCTTAGGGTTTTTACTTATTTTCTCTTATTATACCGCTGGTGGGCATGTGGGCACGCTTAACGCACGCACACGCTTAAAGACTCGGCTTGTACGTAGCTGGTCCAGCGTTCCCTCTTAGGCCTCCTTAGGGTACTCCAATATGTGAGCACATTATTACAGCCAGAAGGGGTCTCGGAAGGGGCTAAGGCGAAACGCATACGCGCTTCTGGGTGGATGGAGAAAACGCGCGAGCGTACACGCAAGGGTGTTTAGGTGCGCATCCTCCTCTCTCCGCTTCTTCTCCCGTTTCTTGCCTACCTTCTTTCCTCATCCTCCTCGACGTCCTCCTCGACGTTCTGGCTGTCCCACCGGCTCTCGCCGAGAGCCAGATACCAGATTCCACCTGTGCTGCCTGATATCTTGCCCGTTGCTGCCGTGCTCATCCGCCTTGTCTTCGTTGTCTCTCCCTCGTGTCGTGAGACCGTTTCGAATTCGTCGACCGGCCAAGTTCCCGCCTCCTTTTTTTTCTCCTTTTCGTTCCTTCACCTGTGTAAACCGTCTAAATGACAGGAATCGTTTCACCGCGTCTACTCGAAATTTCTTCCGTAATTCGACTTCGGGGAATTCTATTTATGAACCGATATCCGTAACTAGGCGTTTTCGATCGTAAGCGAACTTCGTTTAGCCAGTCGCGAAATTAAGGCGTAATGGATGCGCCACGGGATACGAAGATTTTAATGATCTTTCTTCAGGTATTCGGACTGTAGATGCCAGATTCCAGCTGGGACGCCGCGCAGGAAATCCTACGTTCTTCTGCCGTGATACTTTGTTGTCGATCCTTCTATAGTCTGCGTCTCTGTTTGACAAAAAGCAGATCAGCAATTTATACTCTTGTGGTCGATTGCGATTTTACATCTACATATTCAGATAAGGTATGGAAGTAGATAATCTTAATTTTATAGCGTTACTTCGTACAATCCGAGTACCTATTTGGCCCGAAACGTCGGAAGCTTGCCAAGTTATAACAATAAGTAACCAGAACTCCATTATCTACCAGATTAAATATACATTGGACAAACTCGTACACTCGAACTGCAAAAATAAAATACTCTTTATATTATTAAGTATGAAGCTGTATATTAAACACTTACAGCAACAAATGACGCAAAGTCTACACAGTGATTAAATCTTATATATGATTAAAACTTAATAATACTATTGTTCTGTTTATTTGAAGGTATGATTACGTTTGAAGTGTACAAACACTTTTGTCCTCCACTGTATGTAGAATCTGTACAGGATGTTTCCCAATTTTTGGGCCAATCTTGCACCGCAATTACAGCCGAATAGTAATTGCAGGTTCATACCGGAACGATGACAATTGGAAGGCAGTTGACACGATTTCGAGAAAAAGTGATGGAACGGGGATTTTAATTCGTGGCTACGTAACGGGTACGAGATTTCAACGGAGCAATTAGCGTGCCGTGTCAAAAGGACACCTGACATGTATTCGTGGTTAACGGAACCAGGGAGAGCAACGAGTACCCTCTTGCTCCGTGATATGCATGCAAATTCTCCTGGCAAGCGATCAACGACTTTTATGAGATCCTTCTTCTTCGTTTCCGGAAACTCTTCTTTTTTTTTAAATAATTTTGTCGTAGAATTCTTTGTAATCGTTGGAAGAAAGCTTGAGTAGTTTCAGAATATTTTTAAGTGTCAATCGTATAATCTATAGTTAATAATAATGAAAATTTAGGTGTTCAACTTTCAATTGTACTTCCATGAACATTGTACTTCAGATGTACTTCAAACTTTGTACAAAGTGATTTAAAGTAACGTTCGAGGCTACCCAACTAAGATTCCTAACAAACTAACTTTTAATCCGGAGACTCTTTTGAGACTTCAAAGATTCCATGAATGTTGTACTTCAGATGTACTTCAAGCTTTATACAAAGTGATTCAAAGTAACGTTCAAGGCTACCCAACTAAGATTCCTAACAAACTAACTTTTCTGAGACTCTTTTGAGACCAAAGATTCCCGTCATTACAAGAGCATAGTACTTCAAATGTACACAGTATGTCGGAAAAGTAACGGAACTTTTTAAATTTAAGGAAAACTAGCGCCATCTATTAAAACAATATCTGAAAACAGTATACCTCCCCTACGAAACACGACAATCATTATTGGAATCGAGCAACGAATCGTAAACTTATAGCGTTTAATGCGACAGAACCTTTCGTCACCGTGTCACAAAATCACGGGCAAGCGCAACAAATTGCGAGCGTTGAATATTGCGAGGATCTTATCAAAACAGCCAGACGAAACTGTACATTCCTGGAATCGATTGTAACTAGTGATGGGACTTGGTGCTTCGAGTATGAACCTCGAACAAAGCGCCAAAGTGCTACGTGGAAATCTGCAGGCTCTCGAAAATCAAAAAAATTGCGATTCCAGAAGTCCCTCGAGAAGACAATGTTAATTTGCTTTTACGATTCTAAAGGAATTATACTTCGGGAATTCGGTCTACAGGGACAAAATGTTAATGGCGAATATTATCTGGGTGTTATGGAACGTTTGTGGAATAGGATCGTTCGTGTGAGGCCTGAATATCGAGCGCTGGGAAGTTGGTTTCTTTTGTATGATAACGCACCATGTGAACTGTCGCTGTTCGTGAATTTTTGGCGAAAAAACAAGTCTGTTCCAACATCCTCCAAATTCTGACTTATCTCCATGTGATTACTTCCTTTTTCCAAAACTGAAATTAGCTATAAAAGGAAATTAGACATAAAATCTATGTGCTATGCTTGTCCAGCGGTGTATTGATGCGCAAGGAATGCATTTTGAATAAAAAAAATTTTGGCAAAATAACTAATTTTTTTCTTTTCTTAAAAGTTATTTTTCCGACATACTAAGTATCTAGAATCTTGTCAAGTAGAAACTTTCATCATATAAACTCGAGTTTCCTTTCCTTAAAAAGAAAAGCCTCGAAACTTGAAGTATTAAAGAATTAAAAAATTTCGGAATAGAGAAAGTGAATTTCAAAGCATCTTCCCTATAACTGAAATCGATTTCCCTCCGTCCATAAATTTCTTCCGAATCAGCGATACGCAGACCAGCTCTGAATTAATGGAAGCTCGGGACTATCGAAATGCACTTCTTGCGGTCTCATAAATCGAGCAGGAATCAAAGGCACGATCAGCGTGGCCTCAAAGGCACGAAAATCATTATCGAATCGTCGGAGAGTCGTACTCCCGTCGTATGTTCATTAAATCTTCAATTAAAATTCGCTGATCGACTTTCTTTCCTCGTTCGTCTCGTTCGGTTCGTTGGCAGATAACGAAGAATATCTTTGCGCCGCGAGGTTCCTAATGATCGAGTCCTGGGAACACGGAGGGATCCCGAATGCCGATCGCGGTTCTCCCCGGAGATTAGATAGGTCCTTACTCGAATTTTTACTCCGATCTCGACGCGATTATTTCCTTTAACGAGCACAATATGCATGGCGAGCCACGAAGGAGGTCCTCGCAGTTTCTGTCGCGCGCGAAATCACGCGAGCACGCACCGAAACATCTCTGGCTGTTATCTGGTCCGATATTTTTCGCTCTTTTTGCTCGACGTCTTCGCCATTAATTAACTCGGACCAGCTGTTATCGAGTCCGCGAACAAACGCACGCTCGAGCGGTTTCTCGGCTCGGTTTCTCGGGACGGTGACTGGACGGCGCAGAAAATTGAACGATCACCGGCTAGCTGTTCTTGACGAGATTCGATTATTACCGAGCCAAAACGTTCGTACACGCCCTGTTTAACCGACGAAAAGAACGAACAACCCGGATGGCCCGTGTAATTACAAAACTTTTTTGCTGTCCCCGAAACGGACCGGCCACCCGTAATAATCTTTGTTACCTCCGAAAGGTTCGTGCGAGTTTTTTACGAGAGGGATAGACCGGGAGATACAACCCGGCTACGATCGGTTTGTCGCTTAGATAGTCGCCTAAAGTGAAATCACTTTTCGCGGATAAATTCGGTACATTTTGGACAATTTTGGTACACTTTGGATGATGTTAGGACACTTTGGACAAAGTTGGTACACTCTGGACAATGTTGGTACACTTTGGACAGTGTTGGTACACTTTGGACAAGGTTGGTACACTTTGGACAATTTTGGTACACTATGGATGATGTTAGGACACTTTGGACAAAGTTGGTACACTCTGGACAATGTTGGTACACTTTGGACAGTGTTGGTATACTTTGGACAATGTTGGTACACTTTGGACAAACTTGGCAAAACCTTAGTCAAAGTTGGTACACTTTGGACAATGTTGGTACACTATGCACAATGTAGGTGCACTTCGGACAATGTGACTGCACTTCGGACAATGTCATAACACTTCGGACAAAGTCAGTACAGTTTGGATAATGTCGGTATACTTTTGACAAAATCAGTACAGTTTGGACAATGTCGGTATACTTTTGACAAAATCAGTGCAGTTTAGACAATGTCGGTATACTTTGGACAATATCAGTACAGTTTGGACAATGTCGGTATGCTTTGGACAAAATCAGTGCAGTTTAGACAATGTCGGTATACTTTGGACAAAGTCAGTACAGTTTGGACAATGTCGGTATACTTTGGACAAAATCAGTACAGTTTGGACAATGTTGGTATACTTTGGACAAAGTCGTTACAGTTTGGACAATGTCGGTACACTTTAGACAAAGTCAATACAGTTTGGACAATGTCGGTATACTTTATACAAAATCAGTTCACTACCGACATCTTTTTGTTTGGTTTCGTATTTGTGTGCAAAAATTGTGTTGCATACAAAGCAACTTGTCGAATGTCGAACGACCCGAAGGAGGATGTTAGTCAGGTCAGCTAGTCGATTTTTCTCGACTCGCTTATCGTGGAGGGAGAAGACCGTCCGACGATAAATCTCTCGTTTATCCGGCCATCTATCTATACATCTACGTCCGATGGTTATTGACAACGTCAGTGAATTAACGGTACGAAGGTACCTTTCCAACCCTTCTCGTTCTGAAAGAAGGTGTCTTCTTTACAAAGAACGAATTAGAGGTGCCTGGTCGTGCGGAGAACCGTAAGAGACGAAACGTTGACCCCCCGGCCGAAGGTTTCGCCGGGCATGAATACAATTACGAATCGGAGAAGAGTCGCCGTACGATTCCTGACGCGAGTTAGCGCGAGCCGTGCGCTACACGAACGTGTAATTTGCTGAATAATATGTTTAGCCGGGCGACGCGTTATTAATTCATGAAATCGCGGTGTCCTCGCGTGAGCCGTGGATTCAAACAGCCGTTCAATGGACCCTGTTGAAAAATTATACATTGTTCGATGGACGGTCCTTTTAGTTTTTTCTTTTCGACCGGATCCTCTTCGAGGAAGGATCGAGCTGTTATTAGTCGTAGCTTTTATTTAACGAACACGCGGCTATTTTTGCTCGGACGGAAATTAACGTCGCTAAAGTCTGCGATTTAACGAGGTGGTTGAATGAGGACTTTTTTTAGCCAGCGATTTCTGTGATTTGCACGTTTTCGTGCGGTGGTTCAATTTCTAATTTTTTAATTTTTTATTCCATTATTTTTACGGCATTTTTATGTTCCCATATTCCAACATTCCTCAATTCCATCATTCCCCGATTCCCACATTACCCAATTCCATCATTCTGCAATTTTCACATTTCCAAATTCTCACATTCCCCAATTCCATACTTCCCCAATTCCATCATTCCCCTATTCCATCATTTCCCTATTCCGTCATTCTCCAATTCCATCATTCCCCAAATTCCACATTTCCCAATTCCATCATTCCCCAATTTCCACATTTCCTAATTCTCACATTCCCTAATTCCCACATTTTCCAATTCCCACAGTTCCCAATTTCCACAGTTTCCAGTTCCTACATTTCCCAATTTCCACATTTCTCAATTTCCTCATTCCCCAACTCCCACATTTCCAAATTCCCATATTCACCAATTCCCATATTCCCCAACTCCCATATTCCCCAATTCCTACATTCCCCAATTCCCACATTTCCTAAATTCTCAAATTCCTTATTCCCATGCTCCCCAATTTCCACATTCTCGAATTCCCGTATTCGCCAATTCCCACATTTCCAAATTCCTATATTCCGCAATTCCCACATTCCCCAATTCCATCATTCCCCTATTCCGTCATTCCCCAATTCCATCATTCCCCTATTCCGCCATTCCCTAATTCCATCATTCCCCAATTTTCACATTTCCATATTCTAACATTCCCTAATTCCCACATTTTCCAATTCCCACAGTTCCCAATTCCCATAGTTCGCAATTCTCACAGTTCGCAATTCCCACATTTCCCATTTCCCCCCATTTCTCACATTTGCCATATTTTTATCTTGTCTTACACATTTAGATACTTGGATATGATGGACTTCTCTCTTTGTCAGTTAATAAATATTTCCAAATAAGGATACGAGGCGTAAACACTACCTAATTCACGACATAAACGTTCATTTTTCTAAAAATTCTTACTAAATTAATAAAGCTCCACTAATCAAAACCTCAAGGTCTCAAAATATCAAAACTTAAAAATTACTAACTGAGTACCACACTTCCAAGGTTCCAAAGTCACAAATATCCGAAATGTCCATAATCAATGTTGCCAATTCCACCTTCCCCAATTCCCACCTTCCCCAGTTTCCACCTTCCCCATTTCTCACATTCCCCAATTCCCACATTCCCCAATTCCCACCTTCCCCAATTCTCACATTCCCCAATTCCCTCCTTCCTCAATTCCCATATTTCCCAATTCCCACCTTCCCCAATTCCCACATTCCCCAATTCCCACCTTCCCCAATTCTCACATTCCCCAATTCCCTCCTTCCTCAATTCCCATATTTCCCAATTCCCACCTTCCCCAATTCCCACATTCCCCAATTCCCACCTTCCCCAATTCCCACAGTCCCCAATTCCTTCCTTCCGCAATTCCCACATTCCCCAATTCTCACCTTCCCCAATTCCCACCTCCCTCAATTCCCTTCTTCCCCAATTCCCACATTCCCCAATTCCCACCTTCCTCAATTCCTTCTTCCCCAATTCCCACATTCCCCAATTCCCACATTCCTTAACTTCCCAATTTCCCAAATACCAAACATGTCAACTACACCGATATCGCTACAATAACCTTATCATCTCGCGACTACAAAATTACAGTCGACCCGTTACCATTCCACATCCCGTTAAGCCCTCGTAATAATTAACTCGAATAACGTCCACCTGTTTCAACATCGATGCAAACGAACAGGCAGCAATCGAATCACGGCACAAAAGAATCCAATTTACCGGAGGCCGAGGAATCCGAGGTAAAAGAGAGAGAACTGGCCAGAGGAGTCGTTAATTCCATCGAAGGCAGCGATCGATCGATCCGCCGGTCCTCCTCGTCGCCAACGGTGCCCGCTTCTTCTTCGCCGATCGTTAGTTAAAATCCCATTAGTCCCAAGAGTTCCTCGGTTTTCTGGAGGACCCGTCTGTCCGTGTCAGCCCGTGTAGATGCCACCGGGGTGATATATTGGGAGCGAGCAAGGTGGCTTTTTAACGAGCTGCGGTGTCGTGCCTTGTGGGAGACGATTTTCGGCTCCGTTCTCGATTAACAGGTGTCTTCTCTACCTGCCGTCACGTAACTCTGCTCATTCAGCCTCTTCTTTAGGACGATTACAGGAAAACAAACAGTCGGCGGACGGAAGATGAGAGTATTCGTGAAATGGACGGTGAAATGTTGGGACTAATAGTTATTGATGCGATGGACCCGAATAAGCTGATGGGTTGTTAGTCGGATCTGATAACGGAATTGATGATGGACGAGATACCGTCATTCATTTTTTGTTTTCACTAGTTTTGGGAGTTTGAAGGCGGGAATTTAAGCGGAGGCGTTTTGAGGTAGTTTGGGGAATAGAGATTTTGGGACAGTAGGAATGGAGGAGGGGAAGTTTGGAATTGGGAAAGTGGTAAATTAGTGAATGGGGAAATGGGGACTTTAGGAAATTGAGACTTTGAAATATTGGGACTTTTAGACATTGGAACTTTGGGAATTTGGGACTTTAGGAAATTGGGACATTGGGAATTTGGGACTTTGGGACTTTGGGAATTTGGGATCTTGGGAATTTGGGACATTAGGATATTGGGACCTTGGGAAATTTGGACTTTGAGAAATTGGGACTTTGGGAAATTGGAACTTTGGGAATTTGGGACTTTAGGAAATTGGGACTTTGGGAAATTTGAATTTTGGGAAATTGGGAATTTGAGAGTTTGGGACCTTGGGAAATTGGGACTTTGGGAAATTGGAGAGTTTTTGAGTTTGGGACTTTGGAAGATTGGAATTTTGGAACTTTTGAAGTTAGGGAAACATAGGATCTCCATAATGAACCTCAATCTTGTAAGACCTAAAAATTTGTAACCCATAACATTCTGCACCTATGGCACACTCATAATACTCCAACAACCTTCTCTGTAACATCTCTTACCCCCAATCTACTAATAGACATTGGAAAATTGGGACCTTGGAAAATTGGGACCTTGGGAAATTGGGACCTTCGGAAATTGGGACTTTGGGAAATTGGGACTTTGGGAAATTGGGACTTTGGGAAATTGGGACTTTGGGAAATTGGGACTTTAGGAAATTGGGACTTTGGGAAATTTGAATTTTGGGAAATTGGGAATTTGAGAGTTTGGGACCTTGGGAAATTGGAACCTTGGGAAATTGGGATCTTGGGAAATTGGGACCTTGGGAATTTGGGCTTTTAGGAAATTGAGACATTGGAAAATTGGGACCTTGGAAAATTGGGACCTTGGGAAATTGGGACCTTGGGAAATTGGGACCTTCGGAAATTGGGCCCTTGGGAAATTGGGACCTTGGGGAATTGGAACTTTGGGAAATTAGGCTCTTGGGAAATTGGGACCTTGAGAAATTGGGCCCTTGGGAAATTGGAACTTTCAAAAATTTAGCGAATTAGGAAATTGATAAATTAGAAAATACTGAAACTTGCATACCTGAGTTCTTCCCAACCCATGAACAAATGTACAGATTTCCTGACATTCCGCAATCGCCTCCCAAAAATCTACAAACTAACCCAAAAAAAATTTCCCTAATTTCCCCAATTTAAGAAAAAAGTCCCCACAGTAAAAAGAGTGATTAGTTTATCTCTAGACAGCTACCCAAACCATCTTGCCTCCACTTTCGATGCTTATCCCGACAGGAAATTGAGCGTTCAATCCCTCGAAAGTGTCCATTTCCCATGAAAATCGAGGACCGCCTCTTGGGTAGCACGATCGCTTACTAACCCTTCGTGTTCGTTAAAGGAAGATCTGCGTCGATAGTCCTCTCGAAGATGCGACGACTTGTTGATGTTAGATTAACCGTGAAACTCGAGAGTCCACGATGACCATTGGGTCGTAGCTGTGTTTCCAGAATGGATGGAAAGAATTTTCCAGGTACACTTTCTCTGCTTCAACGCGTTGGGTGATCTCTTATCACGTATGGGGCCGGGTGTGAACGGGGTGGCACGGGGCATTAATCTTGGAAATATATTCGAATATTCCGGAGAAAGCGGTGATTATAGCGACGCGGAGGCAAATATATAAAATTCTTTGTTAGCTTAACGAGCTGACTATGGGTGGTGAGCTGTGTGATAAATTTTATGTGATTGAATAAATGTTTGTTATGAAGTTTGTTAGGAGATTTGTTTGAGGAGATTGTTTAGATATTTGGGGGTTGAATGAACTTTTCTGGGTAAAAATTGTTGTTGGTTAGATAGGATTGTTCTGATGCATTTTGTGTATACTCGCGTAGAGAATTTGGGAATTTAGGATGGTCATTCGAGAATTTGGAAATTACAGAATTTGGAGATTTGGAAATTTCAGGATGTAGGAATTCGGGGACGTAAAAATTTGGGGAATGCGGAAATTCGGGGATGTGGGAATAGGGAATTTGAGAATTTGGGGAATGTGGGAATAGGGAATTTGAGAATTTGGGAATGTGGGAATTTGGGAACGTGGGAATTTGGGGAATATGGAAATTCGGGGATAATTCGGGGATGTGGGAATAGGGGATTAGGGAATTTGGGGAATGTGGAAATTTGGGGATGTGGGAATAGGGAATTTGAGAATTTGGGGAATGTGGGAATAGGGAATTTGAGAATTTGGGGAATGTGGGAATAGGGAATTTGAGAATTTGGGGAATGTGGGAATAGGGAATTTGAGAATTTGGGGAATGTGGGAATAGGGAATTTGAGAATTTGGGGAATGTGGGAATAGGGAATTTGAGAATTTGGGGAATGTGGGAATAGGGAATTTGAGAATTTGGGGAATGTGGGAATAGGAAATTTGAGAATTTGGAAATTTGAGAATTTGGGGAATGTGGGAATTCGGGAATGTGGGAATAGGGAATTTGAGAATTTGGGGAATGTGGGAATTGGGGAATGTGAGAATTTGAAAATTTGAGAATTTCGGGAATGTGGGAATTCGGGGATGTGGGAATTTGGGAATGTGCGAATTCGGGAATGTGGGAATAGGAAATTTGAGAATTTGGAAATTTGAGAATTTGGGGAATGTGGGAATTCGGGAATGTGGGAATTCGGGAATGTGGGAATAGGGAATTTGACGAATTCGGGAATGTGGGAATAGGAAATTTGAGAATTTGGGGAATGTTGGAATTCGGGGAATGTGGGAATTTGGGGATGTGGGAATTTGGGGATGTGGGAATTTGGGAGGATGTAGGAATTCGGGGACGTAAAAATTGTGGGAATGTGGGAATTCGGGAATGTGGGAATAGGGAATTTGAGAATTTGGGCAATGTGGGAATAGGAAATTTGAGAATCTGGGGAATGTGAGAATTTGAAAATTTGAGAATTTCGGGAATGTGGGAATTCGGGGATGTGGGAATTTGGGGAATGTGGGAATTTGGGGAATGTCGGAATTCGGGAATGTGGGAATAGGGCATTTGAAAATTTGGAGAATGTGGGAATTTGGGGAATGTGGGAATTCGGGAATGTAGGAATAGGGAATTTGAGAATTAGGGGAATGTGGGAATTAGTGAATGTGAGAATGTAGGAATGTGGGAATTGGGAAATGTGGGGAGTAGGAAATGTAAGAATTGGGAATTTACAATTTTAGAATTTGGAGATTCAGGAACTTATGCATCTCTACAAAGGGAAATCTCATTCAAAATCAGCTACCCCATTTCAGGGACACTAATTGTCCCTCTAATGTAAATTTGATAACTGTGTAACTTAACGTTTGAAAATTTAAAAATGTACAAACTTAAGATTGAGAATCCCTAACACGTGAAATCCTCCGTTAACCTTCAGTCCATAAAACGTATACCTTGCTCCCCTCACGGTTACGCCACTGCTTATGATCCTCAGCAAATACGCGTCCTTGTAATTAAATGCTCGTGCCCGATGCATTCTATCCATGCTTCTTCGTATCGTTCGTTTCGTGTCTCCGTCGTCTAGCAAAAACGACTCTTAGCAATATGCGCCGGTAAACTCCCAGCTTCCATTTTATTACGTTTCCCTTGAAAATATAACGCTGCTCTTCTCACCGGTGTTAAACGAGGTGCAAAATATTCTCCCTGCTGATTTTTTTTATTATCAAATCGCGAAGTTTAATCGCTACTGCTATTCCGGCTAAGTTGGATAACTTTGATAAACCCGATGTTTCTTATCTTTATTAACGGGTATCCTTGTTAAAAATCGGAGAGGTTGAAGGAGCAGAGAATCCTTTATCCTGCAGCTTGATATTTTTGCGCGGGACAGCTTTCGAAAACTCATACGGGGAAATAAAATGGTCGATCGTGTGCGAGCGAACGGTACGAGAAATGGCGGGGGAGAAGGAGAAGAGAGAAGCCGGTTGGCAAGAAATTCCTGCAATTTAATGGGATTCTTTGATTGGTACTTGATGCCAGTCCCCATTGGACCGATACATACGCCACTCACGTACCCCGAATGGTATTTATAAGAATCGAGCTTTCTGTCCGAGAACTGCGATTTAGGCGATGCCGAAATCATTTTTCTATATTTTCCTTATTTACAATGTTGTTAATACTCGTTGGTTCGACAACTTACGTGGGACTCTCGAATATTTCTTTACTCTTACTTTCGTCTTTGGGCTCTCAGGAAATTTACATTCGATTCGCTGTATTTCTCTTTAGACTTACTGGATTCTGTTGGATTTATTTGTTAAATTTGTCGGAATTTTTCAACTTGTTGAATTTGTTGGGTTTGTTAGACTTAGTGGATTTGTTGGGACTTTTGCATTTTTTGAAAATATTCAACTTGATGGATTTGTTAGAACTGTTGCATTTTTTGAAAATATTGAGCTTGATGGATCTGTTGGATTTATTGGACTGCTGAGATTTATTAGATTTATTGAACTTGTTTGATTTAGTGAATTTTTTGAACTTGTTAAATTTGTTAAATTTTTAGAATTGTTTGAATTTCTTGAATCTCTTGAATTTCTTGAATTTGTTAAATGTGTTGAATTTCTTAGATTTGTTGAATTTTTTGAATTTCTTGAATTTCTTAGATTTGTTGAATTTGTTGAATTTGTTGAATTTGTTGAATTTGTTGAATTTGTTGAATTTGTTGAATTTGTTGAATTTGTTGAATTTGTTGAATTTGTTGAATTTGTTGAATTTGTTGAATTTGTTGAATTTGTTGAATTTGTTGAATTTGTTGAATTTGTTGAATTTGTTGAATTTGTTGAATTTGTTGAATTTGTTGAATTTGTTGAATTTGTTGAATTTGTTGAATTTGTTGAATTTGTTGAATTTGTTGAATTTGTTGAATTTGTTGAATTTGTTGAATTTGTTGAATTTGTTGAATTTGTTGAATTTGTTGAATTTGTTGAATTTGTTGAATTTGTTGAATTTGTTGAATTTGTTGAATTTGTTGAATTTGTTGAATTTGTTGAATTTGTTGAATTTGTTGAATTTGTTGAATTTGTTGAATTTGTTGAATTTGTTGAATTTGTTGAATTTGTTGAATTTGTTGAATTTGTTGAATTTGTTGAATTTGTTGAATTTGTTGAATTTGTTGAATTTGTTGAATTTGTTGAATTTGTTGAATTTGTTGAATTTGTTGAATTTGTTGAATTTGTTGAATTTGTTGAATTTGTTGAATTTGTTGAATTTGTTGAATTTGTTGAATTTGTTGAATTTGTTGAATTTGTTGAATTTGTTGAATTTGTTGAATTTGTTGAATTTGTTGAATTTGTTGAATTTGTTGAATTTGTTGAATTTGTTGAATTTGTTGAATTTGTTGAATTTGTTGAATTTGTTGAATTTGTTGAATTTGTTGAATTTGTTGAATTTGTTGAATTTGTTGAATTTGTTGAATTTGTTGAATTTGTTGAATTTGTTGAATTTGTTGAATTTGTTGAATTTGTTGAATTTGTTGAATTTGTTGAATTTGTTGAATTTGTTGAATTTGTTGAATTTGTTGAATTTGTTGAATTTGTTGAATTTGTTGAATTTGTTGAATTTGTTGAATTTGTTGAATTTCTTGAATTTCTTGAATTTCTTGAATTTGTTGAATTTCTTGAATTTCTTGAATTTCTTAGATTTGTTGAATTTTTTGAATTTCTTAGATTTGTTGAATTTTTTAATTTCTTGAATTTCTTGAATTGTTTCATTTTGAAATAATAAAATAATGCTGTTCTTGTTAAATTTGTTGAATTTGTTGAATTTGTGGCTTATGTTGAATATGTTTGATTTCTTGTATTTGTTGAATTTGTTGAATATGTTGAATATGTTGAATGTGTTTGACTTCTTGTATTTGTTGAATTTGTTAGACTTGTTTGATTTGTTCAATACATACAGCTAAGTTGAAACAAACCAACCTAAACCATATGAACTCTCCACACAACCACCACAAACAAACACGTTCACAACGGTCGACCAAAAACGACCCCACAAAAGAACGCTAATATAAAGAATACTAAGAACATTTTGCCAGGTAATCATGCATAAAATTGAAACGGTAAGCTCGAACAAATACGATAGTAATATTTCACGCGTTTCTCGCATCGCAGTTACACGAACAATTTTCCACGGAAATAAGATATTTATAAGGAGATGCGGTATACCGATATCCGTATTAAGTAGCCGATAATAAGGCTCATTTAAGATCGTCGGATCCCGTAGGCGAAAAAGATTGTATCGATCGCACAGTTTCCCGTGTAGGAAATTTCGATCGAGACGCCTCGCTGACCATCGAAACGATTTTAATCTCGAAATCGTAACAATCTTTCCGCTCGTTACCTACTGATCCGTGTCCCTCCTCGTTCTAAATTATGCGAGCGTACGTATGCACCGAGCCTGTTTCTCCGACTGGCAAAAGGCAGTTAAATCCATTATTAATCGGCAGGATCGAAATCTGCCCTGCTGGAAAATTGGCCAACGCTATCCTCATAAATAACGCGGAACGCGTATCGTTTCTCGATTATTTCCACGGCCTCCTGGAAGCTTTCCACCGTCCATTCCGGGAATTCCTCGAGGATCTCCGCAGGATTCCGAAGGTGGCGCCTGTGTGACAGGATGCGACTGTCTGATTGAACCGACACTCTTCCGTGTGTGGCAATCGACTTTCAAACTGCAGCTATCTTTGAACCGAGCTTACTGATTCATTATTGCACTTATTTCAAAGTTCATACGTTTTAATTATAGAGACCGAACCACCATGACATTCGAGATTATCAGGTTATTTGATCATACGGGACTCAGTTGTATGCTCTTCAATTCAACATGAAGTCAAGAGATTAAGCGTACAGTTATTAACATCGATGAACTTATTACGAGACATTTAATTTAACTCTGATGTTGTTCCTTTTCATGAGGATACTCAAGAAAAATGTATATGAAATTTCACTATATTTATTGTTAATAATTTATGCTTCATACTCACAATTTTAGACTTTTAACTATGCTGTTATTTATTTAGTTATATCAAATTAATTTAGTCATACGAGAAGTATAGGTTAAGCGGTTAAATATTCACATCCTCAACTTCCAAATACAAGGTGTCCACAACTAGTGTAACTCTCCGAATTGGATGGTGGGGTGCGACATTCTGAACAACTTTTCCCTTTGCAAAAATACGCTCTGAAGCTTCGTTTTTGAATTATTAAGGAAAAACACGGAACCAATCAGAGCGCGAGGATTGCGCGCGCTTAGTCGCTGGGCGGAACTGTCTCGCGTCTGCGTAGTATCCAACACGTACTAATACAGCGTGTGGATATTCAACGCGTAGTAATCTGGCGTGTGCATATTCTACGCGTAGTAATCTAACGCGTAGTAATGCAACGCGTGGTAATGCAATCCGTGGTAATCCTGCGTGTAGTAATCCAATGCGTAGTAATCCAACGCGTACTAATACAGCGTGTGGATATCCAACGCGTAGTAATCTGACGCGTGCATACTCTACGCGTAGTAATCCAACGCGTCGTAATACAACACGTGGTAATTCAACGCGTGGGTAATCCTACGCGTGGTAATCCTACGCGTGGTAATCCTACGCGTGGTAATCCAATGCGTAGGAATCCAACGCGTACTAATACAGCGTGTGGATATCCAACGCGTAGTAATCTAGCGCGTGCATATTGGATATCCAACGCGTAGTAATCTAGCGTGTTCTCAATAAAACTTGCTACAGTGTGGAGTATGTGACAAACACAGTTCTTATTTACTATAAATAATAAACAAATGAAAATATTCAACCAATCTATTCATCCAAAGTATTTATAAAATCAAAAGACCCACATTCTACATAGAAGGTACAAAATTGTCAAAATATAATCCTACACCTAAATAAACTAAAATAGCAACAAACTAAAAATGAAAATACTTAAAGCAGAATAAGTTCCAAGATCGCAGACATAAAATAAAACTCGCAACACACTAACAACGACGTCCAAATAAAACTAAAAAACACACATCTGCAATGTCGTTTGCATCGACAGTCGTCAGGATCTTAACAGGAGCTCTTTCTTCGAGCTTTCGTCCTTCTCGTGCGGTCCTCCATTCAGTTGGGCTCTTCAGGGTCTTACGGTGGTACTCACGCAAAACGCCGCCACGTGACGGGCATCCGGATCGTCGATGACCGATGAAGATTCCTCCAGGCTCCGGACAGGATCGACGAGTAATTGCTTCGGTGCAGCACGGGACATTGGCCCACGCAAATCTGGTCTTTGTCCTCCCTGGGGAGGCCACCGGGACAGCCGGCATCGAACCTGAAATCCCTGCCTCCGTTCGCCAACACTGAAACAACGTGTCGTGCTTGGATATCGCGGTGGGTCCGTGGTTTTCGATGCACTTGGATTAACAACACGGTAAAAACCTACTGCTTTTTTGCTACTCCTGTTTTATTATTATCAGTGTTTTTTATTGGTGTGGATCGCTGTGAATTTATTTTTAAGCTTGCTGTATTTTTTCTGGAATCTGGTTTGGTTGTACGAGGTTTTGATTTGTGAGGGATTGCTTTGTGGGGGGGTTGAGAATTTGGGGATTTAGGGATTTGGGAGATTGGGAATTTGGGATTTCAGAAGTTGGGGGTTTGGGAATTTGGGAATTTAGGGATTTGGGAATTTGAGAATTTAGGGGTTGAGAAATTGGAAATTTTAGAGTTTGGGAATTTGGGGATTTGGGACTTTGAGAATTTGGAAATTTAGGGTTTTGGAACTTTGAGAATTTGGGAATTTAGGGAATTGTGGTTTGAGAAATTGGAAATTTTAGAATTTAGGGGTTGAGAAATTGGAAATTTTAGAGTTTGGGAATTTGGGGATTTGGGGATTTGAGAATTTGGGAATTTAGGGATTTGGGCCTTTGAGAATTTGGGGGTTTGAGAATTTGGGACTTTGAGAATTTGGGATTTGAGAAATTGGAAATTTTAGAATTTGGGAATTTGGGAATTTGGGACTGAGAATTTGGGATTTGAGAAATTGGAAATTTTAGAATTCGGGAATTTGGGGTTTAAGAAATTCTAAATATAAAAATTGTGATTTATTAAAAGTAGCTTTAGTAAAACCAATAAAAACTTGTATGTTGACCAATAAAAATTTGTTCAAGCCTTTATGAATGTATAAATTTAAAAAATGTAAACATTGCAAGGTTAATTTGCTTGAAGAGAAAAATACACCTAACCTAACCTAACCACTGTAGTACATAGTATCAAAGATACATCTAACAAGTAACGTTTAAGGTCAACGATAAGCACTTATATTATAACATGTCTCTTTGTGGTGTTAGAAAATATGCGGTAGATGTAACTATTTGAGTAAGATGGATCGTAAGATGTGAAACGAGAGAACCGCGTTAAACCGCGAACATAACATGAAGCTCGCAGATAGGAACGGGTATATTTATAATTTACTCGCGTAGACTTGCTATTTAGATGTTTCAGATACGAATCAGAGAATGTTTTTATTCGTTCTATCTATACATATATGTTCTTGCTATTTCATAGGTAATTTTGGTGTCCATCTTTCGAGACGTGATTTATGTCTAAATTTCATACTTCAAAGAAATCAGCAGATATGAAAGTCAAACTTAAAAGTATCTTTGTAACTTGTCACATTCCAAATTTCCAAATTTTTAGATCCATATATTCCATATTCTCAAATATGTTATTCCACATGTCCCAAATTAAAAAATTTCTAATTCCACATATCCCAAGTTGATAGCATCCCAAATTCCAAAATTTCTACCTCCACACATCCCAAATTCCCAAATTTTTAGATTCACAAATATCTAATTCCACATGTCCCAAATTCCAAAATTTCTAATTCCACATATCCCAAATTTCTAGCATGCCAAATTCCAAAATTTCTACCTCCACATATCCCAAATTCCCAAATTTTTAGATCCACACATCCCATATTCCCAAATATCTAATTCCACATATCACAATTTTCTAGCATCCCAAATTCCAAAATTTCTAATTCCACATATCCCAAATTTCTAGCATCCCAAATTCCAAAATTTCTAGATCCACACATTCCATATTCCCAAATATCTAATTCCACATGTCCCAAATTCCAAAATTTCTAATTCCACATATCCCAAATTTCTAACATCCCAAGTTCCAAAATTTCTACCTCCACACATCCCAATTTTCTAAAATCCCAAATTTCCAAATTTGTAGATCCACACATCCCATATTCCCAAATATCTAATTCCACATATCACAATTTTCTAGCATCCCAAATTCCAAAATTTCTAATTCCACATATCCCAAATTTCTAACATCCCAAGTTCCAAAATTTCTACCTCCACACATCCCAAATTTCTAAAATCCCAAATTCCCAAATTTGTAGATCCACACATCCCATATTCCCAAATATCTAATTCCACATATCCCAAATTCCAAAATTTCTAATTCCACATATCCCAAACTTCTAGCATCCCAAGTTCCAAAATTTCCACCTCCACACATCCCAAATTTCTAGCATCCCAAATTCCAAAATTTCTACCTCCACACATGCCCAAATTTCTAAAATCCCAAATTCCCAAATTTCTACCTCCACACATCCCATATTCCCAAATATCTAATTCCACACATCCCATATTCCCAAATATCCAATTCCACATATCCCAAATTCCAAAATTTCCACCTCCACATGCCCAAATTCCCAACCTCCCAAATTCCCAAATATCCATCACCATCACAGATCTATATTACCCGCAGATTCCCAAATGACGACCCACGCACATATTTCCACATATGAGCACACATATCAAGCATCGCCATCCAGAAAGTTCCCTCGCATGTACCATTGATTTTAACGGATCGAAATGGTCGACAGGTCCCGCCTTTAGAATCGACTTGGACGTCCGGTAGAAACTAATGATCGATGATAGAGAGTCGCGTCGACTGTTATCTGCGATCAATGTCAAGATCGTAATCGGCCGAGCAACGTTTCAGCTTGTCGCGATTTTCAATAACGTCTAGCTCGGCTCGAATATAATGTAAATGTCACGGTCACGTAATAGACACGTATAATGCCACGATTGGATAGTAATCGTGTTATCCGAGAAAGTGTGTCTTGGACGATCCTATCGATCGGTTGCTGTAATTAATTGAAACTGTGTGTCGGTTGAAGAAAACACTTTGTTGCAGTTTGGAAGTTTAGTGTTTATGTTGGTGGTGGACATATTTGGTTAGGTTAGGTTGTGGACAAAAGGTTAGGTTTCGTTGATGTTTTTAGACAAACTTTTGTTTATGCAATGACTTTTGCTGTGGTGGCATTTTGACTGGCATGGATGACATATGGATGACATATGTGAATAATTCATATGTGTAGGTATCTGTCATGCGTGTATTTAGGAATTTGTTTATCCACTTGAAACTGTAGATAAATGTAGTATAATATTGTGAAAATATTTGAGTTTAAAGAAATGACCACCTAAAATTTTCAACTGCAGTGTGGTAGTCAGCGTGTGAGCTGAGTCATGTGAACATATGTGGACATATGTGGTCTTTGAGGTTCTGCAAACTTCTGTAACTTTCAAGATATTTTTCAAGCTTCCCCAAAAGTATTTCTGAAGGACTGAAGCCAATATAAATTAATATAATACATATAGTGATAACGTGACACGCGTTGCAAGTCCACACATGTGATCCACACATCACGTATTAGAACTGCTCTTACAAAGATTACTCACAAAGATTAATTTAAAAATCCCCAATTTGTGTTTCTAACTTGCAACCAAAATTTTGTACAACTCTGGCTATGTAAAGTTATTTTAATACCATAGAAGCACGGGTAAACGATTTGTAAGAAGGCTAGTGATCTTAAGCTTTTAACAAATGAAATATGAATACCAACAGAAACTGCAAAGTTCTAATCCACCGTGAACACGGTGTTAAATTAATTCGAAAATTACCAGCAGATTTATAGAAAAGATTTTGCGGAAACTTTTACGGGCGGCTAATTAATCGTGGGGTCTAAGCAGGTAGAATTGTACATTTCTAAATGCAGCCTCAGAAGCCGGTCCATCATGGACTTATCTCGAGTGCATCCAAGGACCTGCCTGTTCCTTTCTGACCGAAAAAACGTTCGATATAGAAGACTGGTCCTTATCTGAATATATCCCCAGTTGGAAACGGATCAAGACATTTTAATTAACTAATTAACATTCCTCGTGCCGTACCTATTCTGTCTGGCCTCTGGCTATCGGCCCACGACCAACAAGAAATCGGATTCTTCAAAGCTCGAAACACTAATTGGTCCTTTTTCTGAATTCATTTGCTCTTTTGGGGTTTCTTAGAATGTTCACGATGCTCAGATTTCGACCGCCATTTTGAATTGTTATTCTTGGTACAACAATTAAGGGGGGTAATAACTTTAGAATCTTAAAAAATTACAAATATTTTTTCTATGAACTGTTAGTGTAACGTTTTAAAAATATTGTACTGTAATTTTGTGAAATATTTATTTTCTAGTACTTCTATTTGATAATACAATTTGAGATGCAATTCTAATTTTTCGTAGGTTATACTACTTAGAGAAATTTATTTTGTGAATGTATTAACTTTTGTATTTGATTATTTTAGTGGTTGTTTGATTGCGAATATTGCAAATGTTTTAAGATGAACCTTGCTTCATCTCGTTCGTTACAGTCCGGCGAGAATGGTTCCTTTTGAGCTCGGAATCCTTCTGGACCCTTCTAGGCCCCCTGGTGGCCCCTCTAGAGGCCCTGTCGAGTCAAGCTAATCGGCGAGGAACACTGCGAGCACGCTTCGCCGCCTCGGTTCTGCTCGAGAGCCTTCAGGACTGGTATTAATCTCTTCACCGAGATTTTCGTGCAGTTTTTCGATACACGGGTCAGAAACCTTGCTTCCCTTCGCTCTTCGGGCGCGTTCGATACACTGGTCAATATATACGTCACTTTGTCATTTTTGAGGAGTTGAGGACATTGATAAGGTTTTGGGGATTTGGGGTTTGAGAATTGGGGGATTTGAGAATTGGGGGATTTGGGGATTTGGGGATTTGGGGATTTGGGGATTTTGGGATTTGGGGATTTGGGGATTTGGGGATTTGGGGATTTGGGGATTTGGGGATTTGGGGATTTGGGGATTTGGGGATTTGGGGATTTGGGGATTTGGGGATTTGGGGATTTGGGGATTTGGGGATTTGGGGATTTGGGGATTTGGGGATTTGGGGATTTGGGGATTTGGGGATTTGGGGATTTGGGGATTTGGGGATTTGGGGATTTGGGGATTTGGGGATTTGGGGATTTGGGGATTTGGGGATTTGGGGATTTGGGGATTTGGGGATTTGGGGATTTGGGGATTTGGGGATTTGGGGATTTGGGGATTTGGGGATTTGGGGATTTGGGGATTTGGGGATTTGGGGATTTGGGGATTTGGGGATTTGGGGATTTGGGGATTTGGGGATTTTGGGATTTCGGGATTTGAGAATTTGGGAATTTCGAGGATTTAGGATTTTGAGAATTTGGAAATTTAGGGATTTGGGAATTTGAGAAATTGGGGATTTGAGAATTTGGGAATTTTGGAGATTTGGAAGTTTGGGAATTCGGGAATTTTGGGGATTGGGAAGTTTGAGAATTTGGGAATTTAGGGATTTGGGACTTTGAGAATTTGGAAATTAAGGGATTTGGGAATTTGAGAAATTGGGGATTTGAGAATTTGGGGTTTGAGAATTTGGGGATTTAAGAATTTGGGGATTTGAGAATTTGGGAAGTTTGGGAATTTGGGAATTTTGGGGATTTGGGAATTTTGGGGATTTGGAAGTTTGAGAATTTGGGGATTTGAGAATTTGGGAATTTAGGGATTTGGGACTTTGAGAATTTGGGAATTTTGAGGATTTGGAAGTTTGAGAATTTGGGGATTTGAGAAATTGGGGACTTGAGAATTTAGGGATTTGAGAATTTGGGGATTTGAGAATTTGGGAATTTTGGGAATTTGGGAATTTTGAGTATTTGGAGATTTGAGAATTTAGGGATTTGAGAATTTTGGGGTTTGAGAATTTGGGGTTTGAGAATTTGGGTATTTGAGAATATGAGAACTTGAGAATTTGAGAATTGAGGATTTGAGAAGGGCTGGAATTCAGAGACTTGTAAATTTGGAATTTGCAAGATTTCAGGATTAAGAGTATCCAGAATTTGTGATTTGGGAATCTAAATACGATCGACAATCCTTATAACTTGGGAGCAAAATGCGATTCACTCATGTATCAGTACGAAGTGTTCTAGGTCCATGATTACATAGCAGCCAATTATCGAACGGTCACAGTACATATTACGTTCTGTTATCTATTATATCACGATATCCTCTGACTGTATGACTTATCTTTTCTTCCTTCGATTTCACTATTTAGAACAGCATGGATTTCACTATAAGTACAACTAGTAATTAGATAGCAGCCAATTATCAAACGTCTACTTATATATTCTGTCTTATTATCTGTTATAACATGATATACACTGAATATATACAATATTTTCCTTCCTCTTTTCATCATTATTTAACAATTTTCTTACTTCACTATTTGAAGCAATATGGATACCACTGAAAGAACAACGGATAATTACATAGCAGCCAATTATCGAACGGTCACGGTACATATTACGTTCTGTTATCTATTACAGCATGATCCACTGAATTTATCACTCGTTTTTTCTTCCTCCGATTATTAATCATTTATTTCACTATTTAGAACAGCATATATACCACTATAAATACAACTAGTAATTACATAGCAGTCAACTATCGACTACTTCCATGTTTCACTCTATTATCCTACAACACATATCCACCGAGTACACACATTTCCTTCCTTCCACCATTACCCAATTCCTTTATTTCACCACTCGAATCACAGCAACCATATCACTGAAAGGACAATTGCTCAACAGTGCCCAACATCCGGGCTATTAGTCGCGTGAGAATTGAAACGTTCTTATCCCCGTGCTTCTTCATGGCTGGCAAAATCAACTCGAGCGTTCGTCCCTAATCCGTGTCTGTAATCCGGTTAGCTGTACGCATTAGCCTCCTACGAGCGTCAAGGTGTGACAGGTGAAAGAACAGGCCCGGAAAGGTCTTTTACGACTTTCGCTCGTGGCCGCGAACGGAATAAAAGGCGACGTCCACGAAATTCCTTCGATGGAAAGTCCTTTTATTCCCTTTTTTTTTTTCGTCGACTTCTTCGCGTGTCTTCGGCGAGTGGTCGCGTTAAATAGTTCCCCGCGATACGCGGTCTTGGCCGGCTGTCAGGCCGGCGTAATTGCCTGCGACAAGCTAATCTCGAAATGCGATAAACCGAGAGATAGAACGGAGACGTAGGTAAATCATGCGGCGTGAGTTGCCGCTGGCGCTTCGATATTCCGATCTGTCCGCTTTTAATTTGCCAATTTCGAACGGTGAGCATGATTCACCTGTTCAATACGATGGATTTAATCGTGAGATGATTGGAAGGAGTATTACGCGGTTGATTGATTTTTATGGCGATAGAATTGTGGCGCTGTGCGAGAGATTAGTAATCAATTTGAGGAAGATCGAGCTTTTGAGTTTGTTAAGTGGTGTAGTTTTAAGATTCTTTGTAGGAGAAATTGAAAAATTGAGGAATTGCAGAATTGAAGAATTGAAGAATTGAAGAACTGAAACATTGAAGAATTGAAGAATTGAAAAGTTGAAGTATTAAAAAATTGAGGAATTGCAGAATTGAAGAATTGAAGAATTGAAGAATTGAAGAATTGAAGAATGGAAGAATTGAAGAATTGAAGAATTGAAGTATTGAAAAATTGAAATATTAAAAAATTGGAAAATTGAAGTATTAAAAAGTTGAAATACTAAAAAATTGAAATACTAAAAAATTGAAATACTAAAAAATTGAAATACTAAAAAATTGAAATACTAAACAATTGAAATACTAAATAATTGAAATACTAAAAAATTGAAATACTAAAAAATTGAAATACCAAAAAATTGAAATACTAAAAAATTGAAATACTAAAAAATTGAAATACTAAAAAATTGAAATACTAAAAAATTGAAATACTAAAAAATTGAAATACTAAAAAATTGAAATACTAAACAATTGAAATACTAGAAAATTGAAATACTAAAAAATTGAAATACTAAAAAATTGAAATACCAAAAAATTGAAATACTAAAAAATTGAAATACTAAAAAATTGAAATACTAAAAAATTGAAATACTAAAAAATTGAAATACTAAAAAATTGAAATACCAAAAAATTGAAATACCAAGAAATTGAAGTACCAAAAAATTGAAATACCAAAAAATTGAAATAATAAAAAATTGAAATACTAAATAATTGAAGTACTAGAAAATTGAAATACTAAAAAATTGAAATACTAAAAAATTAAAATACTCAAATATCGAAATACAAAAAAATTGAAATACTAAAAAATTGAAAAACTACAAACGTAATGATTAGAGATTGAAAACGAAAAATAAGTAAGTGATTACAAAGTCTTGATCATCTACCTAACCAAAAATTTGTTTAAGCGATAAAGTATCTAAAAAAAGAAGCAATCATTTCACTGAGTGCAGCGAGCAGAGTATTATACATATTTATTTTAGGTGAAAATTGATTCGAAGAAGCGCAGCGTTTCAATCGATGTTCTCGTAGAAACATTTTAGTGCTTCTCCCGTTCCCCTTATAACCCTTAACGCTTTTACAACGGAATATTATATGGGTGCCGGCGATTTACGAGAAGCATCCGACGCCATAAAAACGCTTCGTAAATTTGTGAAAGGACAAAGAAGCTGCCGTGTATAACTTTACTACCTTTTTGCTGCTCTCGTTTTCCTCGCTATATTGGCACACCTGTATTTCGCAGGTAAACCACAAAGGATCGTTGATATCATTTCCGAGTAATATTCGAGAATAATGTCTTTATCAGCCTTTCACGAATTATTTAACTCTTAATCTTTCTTTTATTCTTATATTGTATTGGCTTTCTTTACTATTCTTCTACTATTTTTGTCATGGTGGATTTAGTTTCATTTCAATCAATAGTTTCATTTAGTAGTTTCGTTATTTTAAGGGGAACTAGGATATTTAAGGTAAAGGAGGGAGGAGATATTATAGTATATGATTATTTATATTTACTGCGTTAAGTGGATAGTAAATAAACCCTCTCCAAAAAAAGTTCAAACAAATTGAAAAATGAAATAATAATAATTTCAAATCTTCGCGCCAAAACGACATAGCAGTAACCCACGACAAAATGGAGTCCTTCCACCTAACTCAAAACATAAATAAATCCCCTACGTCTCCAGAAAAGGCTAAACAAATTAAAGAATTAAATAATAATGATTTCAAATATAACAAATAATTTCAAATCTTCGCGCCAAAACGACAGAGCAGTAACCCACGACAAAATGGAATCCTTCCACCTACTTCAAAACATAAATAAATCTCCACATCTCCAGAAAAGGCTAAACAAATTGAAGAATTAAATAATAATGATTTCAAATATAACAAATAATTTCAAATCTTCGCGCCAAAACGACATAGCAGTAACCCACGACAAAATGGAGTCCTTCCACCTAACTCAAAACATAAATAAATCCCCACATCTCCAGAAAATCCCAACAAAGGAATCCCCGAACCAAAATTCACTTATAATCCCAGAACAAAGGAGCAGAGTATTATTTTTTGTCGGCCATCTACTTCCACGTCATCCTTAGAAATTGATACAATTACGCCGTACAAAACGAGCAATTCGTAACGTACCAATTTTTTTCCTTTTTCATTCACAGCTTAAATCCCGCCGTCAACGCTATCAATTATAAAGTCCCGGCGGCCTAATAACGGGTACGGTTCTAATGACAATGGGCCTCCCCCCGTCCACGGACAACTAGGATTTAATACGAATTAATATAACCACGTCGGCGGCCATTGAAATCCGAGCTCGAAAAATCTGTTTCGTAAGGTGGCGGCGTGTAAGGATCCATAAGCGAGCTACCACTTTTTGTGTCAATTAATATTTCGTCACGGATCAGAGCCGGCTAAAAGGAACGTCCAGAAACCCCTGCGGGTTTCTTTACCCGGCGCTCGCTGAAGAGAACACGGCTCTCGAAACAGGAATATCGAGGCTCGATTTTCTTTTGCCCGTTCGGTCCCACGAGTTCGTATATCCTGTTTTCATCTTGTCGATGCTGGAACGTTGATGGCCGCGGTGAAACCTTCGTGCCACCATTTTTCTGGACGGCAACGACGTGTACGAATGGAGCTCCGTTAATGTATGCTTTTAAAATCGTACGCGATTTTTAGGGACCGATCATTTTGACTGTCCTTCTTTGAACACCTGCAACGGTCAACGCCATCGATTCTTAAGGCTTCGATCTTCAGTTGCTGACATCTTTTTTTATCAAAGGTCTGCAAGTTTAAAACGCGAGTTATTGAATTGGTCAAACTTTCAGGACTTTTTGATTGTTATTGAATTTTGGGGATTCTTGAAGTTTTGAGAAGTTTGATTTTTGGTAGTTTGGGATGTTGGACTTGTGTTAGTTCGAGTCATGGAATTGTTCAAACTTGGCATATTTTTTAATTCTCGAATTTTGGAAATTCTCGAAGTTTTGAGAAGTTTGAGTTTCGGTAGTTTGGAACGTTGGACTTGGACGTGTTAGTTCGAGTCATAGAATCGTTCAAACTTGGCATATTTTTTAATTCTCGAATTTTGGAAATTCTTGAAGTTTTGAGAAGTTTGAGTTTCGGTAGTTTGGGACGTTGGACTTGGACGTGTTAGTTCGAGTCATGGAACTGTTCAAACTTGGCATATTCTTCAATTCTCGAATTTTGGAAATTCTTGAAGTTTTGAGAAGTTTGATTTTCAGTAGTTTGGGACGTTGGATTTCAAGCATTTAAAACACTGACACATTGGGACCTTAGAATTTTTGAACGTTCAGATTTTGTCAATTTGGAATTCTGACAAGATTTGACTTTAGAACTTTCAAATTTTAAATAAAAAAATGTAGAATCTACAAATTTTGATTGTAAGGGATTTTGAAACTGAGAGCTGTAGGATTTCGACTATAAATCTTTGTCCAAGATTCAAATTGCTATCTTTCTTAACGAGAAAATTTGCGGGTCTCAAAATTTTAATGATTTAGACACCTCCAACGCAAAATGACGTTATCCATCTACAATCCACCACAACTAATAACAAGATGGAATCAGATCTAGTCGAATCTCAGCACGCACCGAGCACGAACAAACGCAAAACTCTATCTCCACAGAATCTCCTCGGGCGATTGCGCGGTTTGCGTGCACGTGATCACCGAACGGTATTACGTTAGTGATAACAAGAAGTCCTAGCCAACCTTCGCGATTTATACCGGTCTCAATTAGCCGTGGTTTCTGAATTCCGTAAATCAAGACATGAAATTCCGTTTATGCGTTTCCCTCGAGCGCGTTTAACCGAGTCGGCGTTGATTTTCCGGAGCGAAACCGCTCGTAAACGCTCGTAGCTAAGAGCCTATGTGTATCGGAGTCCATATCGATAGAGAACCGAGTGTTTCATAGGTCGATGGTGATTTCGATCCGCTTCAACGAATACCAATTTATGGACCCATAATGGCAAGTACGTTATTATTTACGAGTAATTACAAGCAGCCACTGGTAACCAATGCAAACGTACTTAATGAACCGGGAAAAATTGGGGATTATTTCGCGCGAGGAATCCCGTTGATGGTTAAACAGAGTTAAGCATCGTTTACACTGTTATATTGGTAAAGACTCTAAGGAGAACAGATTGACCATATTGGAAAATCTGCTATATTGAAGCAGCTGGCAATGTTTTAGGATTCGTAAAATATTTCTCTTGGAATACAAGTTTTAATATAAATATAAGCTACCTTGAAAACCAGCTGGTGAATGTGTTAGGTCGTGATTTTATGTAAGATTTATAAAACTTGCAGAATGTACCGTTGTGTTTAATATTCACAGTTCAGTGCAATGTTGCACGTTAAGTTTAGAACGTGAGAAGTGTATTAAGATTTGATATGATGTGAAAATCGAATGTGAACAAAGTGTGTTAAGATTTGATATGATGAGAATCGAATGTGATAAGATTTGTTAAAAATAAAAGTAACGCAATTGCTTCAATGTAACAGTCAGTACAATCATCGCAAGAAATGTTGCGACATTCTGTTCCGAGATCGATGAGTATGAACGAACCCTAACACATCCGCAATCCTGAAGATCCCTGATTTTACGATGCAAGAGTCTCACGCAGGAAACGTCCGCATTGTCCGATGAGTCAAACACTGTACTCGAGATTTTTACTTTACAAATAACTAATTTTTAAATTATCCGAAATAATTTTTTAGTTATCGGTCGATGTCAGATAGAGGTCGAAATAGTGGCACGTGGTTCATTAGACAAGCCAGAAATTTGGGAATTTGGCAAATTTGGAGATTTCGGAAATTTGGGAAATTTGGTGATTTAGGAAACTTGGGAAATTTGGGAAAATTGGAGATTTGGAAATTTGGGAAATTTGGGAAAATGGGAGATTTTGGAAACTTGGGAAATTTGGGGAAATTGGAGATTTGGAAATTTGGTGATTTAGAAAACTTGGGAAATTTGGGAAAATTGGAGATCTGGAAATTTGGTGATTTAGGAAACTTGGGAAATTTGGGAAAATTGGAGATTTGGAAATTTGGGAAATTTGGGAAAATGGGAGATTTTGGAAACTTGGGAAATTTGGGGAAATTGGAGATTTGGAAATTTGGTGATTTAGAAAACTTGGGAAATTTGGGAAAATTGGAGATTTGGAAATTTGAAAATTTGGGAAATTTGGGAAAATTGGAGATTTGGAAATTTGGTAAATTTGGGAAAATTGGAGATTTGGAAATTTGGGAAATTTGGAGATTTTGGAAACTTGGGAAATTTGGGAAAATTGGAGATCTGGAAATTTGGTGATTTAGGAAACTTGGAAAATTTGGGAAAATGGGAGATTTGGAAATTTGGGAAAATTGGAGATTTGGGAAATTTGAGGAATTTCGAGATTTGGGAAATTTGGGAAAATTGGAGATTTGGAAATTTGGGAAATATGGGAAATTTGGAATGCGGAAGAGGTGGGGAAATAGGGAGGTACTTGGGAAAATTGGAGATTTGGAAATTTGGGAAATATGGGAAATTTGGTGATTTTGGAAACTTGGGAAATCTGGGAAATTTGGTGATTTAGTAAACTTGGAAAATTTGGGAAAATTGGAGACTTGGAAATTTGGGAAAATTGGAGATTTGGGAAATTTGAGGAAATTGGAGATTTGGGAAATTTGGGAAAATTGGAGATTTGGAAATGTGGAAAATTTGGGAACTTTGAGAAGTTTGGAAAGTTTAGGAAATTTGGGAAAATTGGAGATTTGGAAATTTGGGAAATTTGGGAACTTTGAGAAGTTTGGAAAGTTTCGAAAATTTGGGAAAATTGGATATTCGAGAAATTTGTAAAATTTGTTGATTTAGAAAGCTTGACTTAGACAAGCCAGGGAAATAACGAGCTAAGCGTTTCCACGCGAGTCCGTAACGAACAGGCTGATCCAAGGCCAGGGAATAGCCTTCTGCTCTTCAAGGATACTCCTATCCTCTTTACGCGACTTTAAACTTCTGCTCAGGTGTATTAAATCGGCTGACGTGGTGCAAAGAGTTGCCTGCCGGCCTCATCCGCTGCATCCTCGTTCCCTTTATTTCGCCACGCAATACGAATGATACATTAGCGTTCCGCGAGCTTTCAATGCGCCATTGTTATTGCCAATAAAACGGGCGACGGAGATTTACTTTGCGATACATTTCGAATTTTACAAATTGTTCTATTTACACGGTTATGAATCTTTCAATTTATTCCTTTGTGTATTTTGGGATGGCTTTCGAGATTTGTATCCTAGATATGATTTGTTAGGGAAATCTTTTCTTTCTCATAATCGAAGAACTCGCTGTTTTCGTATGCGAGCAAAATGCCGCGTCAGGTTCATCGTCGAAGATTAGCCTCCATGTTCACGAGCAGATTATCCCGCATTACGCGGCGCTAAAAGCTTTTAACACCTCGTTAAGACAGGACGTAACGATAGTCGAGGGTCGTTAGACCCGGAATAACGCAAGTCCGGTATCGATCACTTTCCTCGTCACAGATCGGAGAAAAAAGTTCGCTAAGCATCTTTTGCGACATAGCCGGCGTTGACTTTGTAACGCAGAAAAATTCCGGAGAATGTGAACTCGTTATTTCGACACGAGTTTCACCGTATTCGTTGCAACTTCGACTATTTGACTCTTTAGATACAGAACACGTTTAATGGACTGGTATTGTTTTGTATGGCTGACGAGGTTCGTCGGAAACGGACGAAAACTGACGAGGACTGATGGAAGAGTGATGTGTACGAACAAATTGACGGACAACGATGAAATTAAAAGGAAACAGAAAATGAGCAAAACCGATGAAATTAGACGATGATTAATGAAATTCGATAAAAAGTAGCAAAATCTAAGGAGAAATGCAAGAAAAACTGATGAAATACAACGGGAATTTATGAAGTATAACGAAAGTTGACGGAAATCGACGAAATTATACGAGAACTGATGGAAACCAACGAGGACCGACGAGTACGAACGAAGTTGTACGGAAACTGACGAAGACCGACGGAAACCAACGAGGACCAAATACAAACGAAATTATGCGGAAACTGACGAAAACCAACGGAAACCAACGAGGACCGACGAGTACGAACGAAGTTGTACGGAAACTGACGGAAACCAACGAGGACCAAATACGAACGAAATTATGCGGAAACTGACGAAAACCAACGGAAACCAACAAGGACTAATGAGTACGAACGAAATTATACGGAAACTGACGAAAACCAACGATGTCCAATAAGGACTGATATGTACGAACGAAATTATACGGCAACTGGCGGAAACCAACGATATCTAACGAGGACTGACGAGTACGCACGAAATCATACGGAAACGGACGGAAACCGACGAAGTCGAACAAAAACGAATACAAATTAAAAAATTCGGAAATTTGAGTACGTACTAATTTGCAAAGTTTAAAAACTCCTCAAGTTTAAAAATTTTACATGTTTAAAAATATAGAAGTTTACAAACATGAAAACTTAGAAATTAGAAAATTTAAATTTTCATAAAACTACAAAGCCCGAGTTTCAGCTTAAAGAACATCCAAACCTAAGAATATGCACGCCTTCAAATCTCAACCAATTTGTATCAAAATAAAAATGTAATAAATGTCCAAACTCTGGCTCCATGAATTTGCAATACCAAACTCGTAACCTACTTGTCCAGTTCACCTGACAACCTTCACTCGACAACCTCCCGTACAAAATGGAGGCCCATCCCGATCCCGGTCCGGAAGCCGTAGTAACGTTGAATCCCCTATACAGCATTAATCTCGTCGGCGTTTAGTCCGTAATAGAAGAAGAGGAAAGGTGAGAGCGGGTAGAAGAGGACAAAAAGGTAGATCGTAAGCGAAGTAGCGTGGCCCGAGGCTGGCTGGAGCCGACGTAAACGGGGTCGTTGGTTGCACCAGCGCCACCAGCGTCGCCGATAAGCTACATCCAACAACAACAACGACTCTAGCAGCAACGGTGTGCTGGTCTAGGAAAACTGGCGGCAGCCACCAGGCTTTATGAATGCAGTCCTCGCCGCGTTTATGCCGGTAGCTGCAGGCGCTTATAAATAAAGGGGTCCGTGAAGGGGTTCGGAGGGAGCCTTCGTAGAGAACAGGTGAACGAGAGGAGAGAGAAAGAGAGATCGGTGAGCGCGGATTCAATTATTCCGCGATTACAACGCGACCGGCGCGGAAACTGGTCGCCTGCTCGACTGGACGCTTGTCCTCGCCGAGTTTCTGTCGAGGTAGTTTGTTATACCGGACTATAAGTGGGACGTCGATGGATCCGCGGGCGGGGCTCGTGAGAATATGCGAGATATTACGTTGTGGAGTTGACTCCTCGTGGTAGGACTTTTGATAGGGCGGTTGAGGGATGTGGACGATTTTGGGATCTTAGGATTTGGAGTCGGATTTGGAGGCTTAGCATTTGGAGACTTTGGGGTTTAGAGGCAATGTGGGAATAGGGGAAAGAGGCATTGGGAATTGTGGCAATTGGGGAAAGAGGCATTGGGAATTGTGGCAATTGGGGAATGTGGTAATTGGGGATTGTGGGAATTGGGGAAGGTAGGAATTGGGGGATGTGGGAATTGGGGAATGTGGGAAGTGGGAACGATGGGAATTGGAGACGATGGGAATTGGAGACGATGGGAATTGGGGAATGTGGAATTGGAACGATGGGAATTGGGGACGATAGGAATTGGGGAATATGGGAATTGGGGAATATGGGAATTGGGGAATATGGGAATTGGGGAATATGGGAATTGGGGAATATGGGAATTGGGGAATATGGGAATTGGGGAATATGGGAATTGGGGAATATGGGAATTGGGGAATATGGGAATTGGGGAATATGGGAATTGAAATTGTGGAATTGGGGAATGTGGGAATTGGGGAATGATGGAATTGGGGAATGTAGGAATTGGGGAATGTGGAATTGGCAACTTCGTTTATTCAGATTTCGAAAATTTGTACTTTGGAACCTCAGAAGTGTACTCCAGCTTATTCATTTTTAAGCTTTGATATTTTGAAACCTTGAGATCTTCAGGCTCTGATTAATCGCGCTTTATTAAAATTTTTTAGAAGAGTGAACGTTTATGTCGAGAATCAGGTAGTATTTGCTCCTCGTTTCCTTATTTGGAAATTTTTATTAACTGACAAAGAGAGAAGTCCATCATATCCAAGTATCTAACTATGTAAAACAAGATAAAAATCTGGATGGAACCGTCATCTCTGCTCGATAAAGGTTCGTCGTAACCTTTCCTTGTTGTAACCTCTGAGACTCCAAGTATCTCTTGACGTGGTGTCCCGTTTGAGCGCCGAACAAAATGCCATCGTACGCGTTCCTCGGCCCCCATAAATATCCCTGGGAAACCGGGACGAAATCTAACGAGGACGTTCTGTCGCAACGTAGAGAGCCTGCTTCGGCTGTTATCGTTTTAAATGCTTCGTTGTGGTCGTTTTAAATGCACTCATGTTTTGTGCGATTTGAGATGATTTGCAAATTTTGGAATTTGGAGATTTGCTGGTTTGGAAGTTTTGGGATTTGCAAGTTTAGGTACGTAGAAATTTGGGATTTAGATATTTAGATTTTTTGATATTGGGACATTGAGACATTGAAACATTGGAACATTTAAATAATTAAACATTTAAACATTGTGATATTTACATATTTAGACATTGAGACATTGAGACATTGAGACATTTAAATATTTTACCGTTTAAACGTTTAAACATTTAAACATTTAAACAATTAAACAATTAAACATTGAGACATTGAGACATTTAGGCAATGAGACATCGAGACATTGAGATATTGAGACATTGAGACATTGAGACATACAAATAATTAAACATTTAAACATTGTGATATTTACATATTTAGACATTGAGACATTGAGACATTGAGACATTTAAATATTTTACCATTTAAACATTTAAACCTTTAAACAATTAAACATTTAAACATTTAAACATTTAAACAATTAAACATTTAAACATTGAGACACTGAGACATTAAGACATTGAGATATGTAGACATTTAGACAATGAGACATTGAGACATTGAGACATTGAGACATTGAGACATTGAGACATTGAGACATTAAGAAATGTACAAATTTTGAAATTTATCAAACCATATATTCACTGAAAAGTTAAACATAAGCTTGAACAATTCAAAAAAGAATCTAAAATAACCTTGAAAACATAAGAATTCATAATCAAGAACAAGGATTAGGTCACAGAGTAAGTATTTTCATCAATTTTACAACGTTGAAAAGTTGAAAAAGAAGAATATACCAAAATGATTGCTCCACAAAATATATCTGAATTACTCCAACATACTCCACGTTATTGTCTCTAACAAAATAACATCGTTTTATCCTTAATTTCAAACAAGTAATTTTTCATCAAAGAAACTCATGACCCGGTACTTCAATGAAATTTGTATCTATAATGAAAATTGTAAAAGTATGCTTTCGAGACAAATCGATCATTATCAATCGCCACCGAGTCGAATCGCGGTTCTATCCGCGTCGTCATTCTCGAATCATCGCGATTCGACTCATCGCTTCGCGTGTCATACGTGAGAGATTCGCCAGCGAATATAGCGACATTAGCACTCTAGGCACCGGAGTGGTGCGTGAAATCGATTCATCAAACATACTTTGCGTCATTCTTTCATCATTATATGAGTCCTCCTCGAATCGATCTATCGCTTCTACGATTTATTGCAGCCTTTCTAATTAGTCACCACTTTGGAACGTTTTCTCTCTTCACGACATTGATACACTGATATGCGCATAGCGATGTAGATATAGTGGTTATCATGGTTTATATGAGATTATTATAGGTTTCTTGAGAGAAAATGGAGATGTAGGAGGTATGGTTGTATGTTCGATTTTGGTTTGGAGGTTTAGGGGTTTAGATGGGTGGTGATTTAGGGGTGGTGGAGGTTGGGTCAGTTGGGGGTTTGGGAGATTTGGGATTTGAGGGAGTTGGGATTTGGAGGAGCTGGGATTTGGAGGAGTTGGGATTTGGAGGAGTTGGGATTTGGAGGAGTTGGGATTTGGAGGAGTTGGGATTTGCAGGACTTGGGATTTGGGAGATTTGGAACTTGGGAGATTTGGGATTTGGGAGATTTGGAACTTGGGAGATTTGGAAATTGGGAGATTTGGAAATTGGGAGATTTGGACTTGGGAGATTTGGGATTTGAGAGAGTTGGAATTTGGGAGAGTTGGAAGTTGGGAGATTTGGAACTTGAGAGAGTTGGAACTTGGGAGAGTTGGAACTTGGGAGAATTGGGATTTGAGAGAGTTGGAACTTGGGAGAATTGGGATTTGAGAGAGTTGGAACTTGGGAGAATTGGGATTTGAGAGAGTTGGAACTTGGGAGAATTGGGATTTGAGAGAGTTGGAACTTGGGAGAATTGGGATTTGAGAGAGTTGGAACTTGGGAGAATTGGGATTTGAGAGAGTTGGAACTTGGGAGAATTGGGATTTGAGAGAGTTGGAACTTGGGAGAATTGGGATTTGAGAGAGTTGGAACTTGGGAGAATTGGGATTTGAGAGAGTTGGAACTTGGGAGAATTGGGATTTGAGAGAGTTGGAACTTGGGAGATTTGGAACTTAGGAGATTTGGAACTTGGGAGATTTGGGATTTGAGAAAGTTGGAATTTGGGAGAGTTGGAATTTGGGAGATTTGGAACTTGGAAGAGTTGGAACTTGGGAGATTTGAAACTTGGAAGAATTGGAACTTGGGAGATTTGGAACTTGGGAGATTTGGGGCTTCGTAGATTTGGGTACTTGGGGATTTTTGATTGTGTAGATATGGGAGTTTGAGGGTTTGTCAATTTAGGGATTGGGGGATTTGGAACTTAGGAAATTCAAAAATTTGAGGATTTGTGGGTTTGGCCACTTGTGGATTTTGAGATACATGGATGTGGGAATTTAAGGGTTTGTAAATTTAAGGACTTGTGAATTTAGCATTTGTGTATGTGGCAATTCGAGGATTTGTGAATTTAATGATTTGAGCATTTGTGGATTTGGAAATTTGTGGATTTGTGCATAATGAAAATGGGTTTAAGAAATAATTAAGCAACGAATTATTATTAGAACGTTTCTTCATTAATCTGACTGCACGAGGAAGATCAAAACTAATTAATAAAAGCATAGAACCTAAATAAAACCTGTGCTCAATTAAATCCATCTACTTAAATGTCTATTTCTTCTTGGATATAGGACTATTTATTCTATGAATGAATTTGCCTTTCAATTATCTATAACTAGATTGGTTTTTGTTAAACATGTAATCCAACACTGAATTTAAGAATTTAGATGATTCGCGGAAGTGTAGATTTGTGAATTTGTAGGTTCGTACAAGAAACTTGAGGAACAGCCAATTTAATGATTCGCTCATACGAAGATTTCAAGATCTCCGAATTTATGTATTTCCAAATACATACATCAATAAATTCAATAACCCATACCACTATTCAAACCCAAAATCAAATCTAAAAATGCAGAAAAGATCACAAAACTCAGAAATCTGTAAAAACTAAAAAAACCGAAATCTACAAGATCTCCCATAGCACAAGAACCCAAACACCTTCGTAAACACCGAGTTCGGTGGTTCCTCCGTCCATATTGCAAGGATCCTAGCAGGATATCCGAGATGTTCGACCGGTCCAAAGATGCGTCACGGTTTTAACGGAGGAACTCGTTCGACGAAGGCGTTCCCCGTTGAATTTGCGTGAAACGACTCTCTGCGTATCGGTGTGTTACAAACCAAGGATAAAGGTGGTAGCATCGGAGAGGGCTGACTCTCGTGCGCAGAGGTGGAAGAAGAAGAAGAGACGAATCGGAGGTAAAGGTAGACAGGTACTCACAGGACCAGGTAGCCGAGGCTCAACTCTTTGCCTCTGCCAGGTACTCTCTCGGGTAGCCAGCCTTGAGCCAGTGAGACTGGTTTCTGTTTTTGCTTCCATAGTTCCATCCTTCGAGAATCTTCGGCTCTCCGTCCTTCTTCCACTCGGCTTTTTCGTACCGTTCCCGCCGCTACGCCGCCCATCCTTTTTCTGTCTTTCGCCTTCGATCCGAGTCTTTCTTCTTCGATATCTTTCACCGGTCTTAACCTTTCTTCTTTTCTCGACTTTCTACTTTTTCGTTCTTTATGAACTTCGTTACGGCGCCGTCGCGCTAATTTGCCAACGAAACTTTTCTATATTTTTGGGGTTTAGTGTGCATTTATTCGGGGATCTACGATAGTTGCGAGAGAGCGTGTATTAAGTACTTGGAGGTTTGGAGATTTGGGACATTTGGAGATTTAGAAATTTGAAAATTTGTGGATTTGGAGATTTAGGATTTTGGGAATTTGGAGATTTGGGACATTTGGGAAATTTGAAGATTTGGGAAATTTGGGAATTCGAGAACTTGGGAATTTGGGAAATTTGCTGATTTAGGAAACTTGGGAAATTTGGGAACTTTAAGAAATTTAGGAAGTTTATAAAATTTTAGAGATTTGGAAAAATTGGAGATTTGAGAAATTTGGAGATTTGGGAAATTTGGGAAATTTGGTGATTTAGGAAAACTGTGAAATTTGGGGATATTAGAGATTTGGAAGTTTGGGAAATTTGGAAACTGAGAAATTTAAGAATTTTGGAAATTTGGAAAAATTGGGGATTTGAGAAATTTGGAGATTTGGAAAATTTGGGGATATTGGAGATTTGGAAGTTTGGGAAATTTGGGAACTTTGAGAAATTTGGGAAATTTAAGAAATTGTGGAAATTTTGGAAATTTGGACAAATCGGAGATTTGAGAAATTTGGAGATTTGGGAAATTTAGTGATTTAGGAAACCTGTAAAATTTGGGGATATTGGAGATTTGGAAGTTTGGAAAATTTGAGAACTTTGAGAACTTTGGGAAATTTGGGAAATTTGGGAAATTTGGGAAATTTGGGAAATTGGAAAACTGGTAAATTAGGTAAATTTTGACAGATTTTGGAAATTTGGAAAACTGGTAAATTAGGTAAATTTTGACAATTTTGACTGTTAAAATTTGAGAAATTCGGAAAATTAGTAAAATTTGGGAAATTGTGAAAATTTTGAAAATTTTGAGATTTGAGGATTTGGACATTTGGAAATTTGGGAGTTTGACAATTATGAAAATTTAGAAATTAGGTAATGTATGGATTTGATCGTTTGGTAAGATAAAAATTTGAGAATTTAAAAATTTGATAACTTGGGAAATTTGAGAATATTTGAACTTGTAAACTAACTCTTAAATTGAGTTATGTTAGGCTATTAGATTAGGAATTAAAAAATTTTACATTAGAATTTGAAGATTTGTAATTTTGGAGATCTGGAAAGTGGTGATATATTATACAATCTTGGAACATATAGAGATATGCAACATTTGAAGATTCGTAAGTTTTGAGGATCTAGAGATTGGAGTACGAGGAGATGAACAGCGTCAAATAAAATAAATATTACTTAATTAAATTAATATTACAAATATTAATGTGACACAATATTTTCCAAAAAGTTAAATCATAACAAAATGTCCAACCTTGTGAAGTTACCAGCTCAGCAGTAGATCCTCTAACTTTTGAACGGTGTAGTTTACTCGTTGCTCCATAAATTCGTACGCACGCGGTGACGCTTTTCCTCAGATAATAAATCGATATAATAAAAGATAAGAAAGAAAAAATGCAGCGCGACACTAAACGCGAAGATCCGGCGATCAGCGTGGCTTTTAATTACAGCGTGCGGTTTTACGAGTGAGCGGGAATGGATCTAAAAATTCCAGACGTTCCCGCCTCGAGCTCGCAGCTCGTAGATGGGGCACCATAAAAATTTCTTCCGGCGAGGTATGACCAAACTCCCTTCCCTCCTCTTTCTCCCTCTCCTTCTTCGCGTTACGTTTCCATCCTGTTCCCTCCGAAAAGCCACCTTTCTACGCTTTTTGTTTCGGCCATTCCGCCTTCTCGTTCCGTTGCTCTTTTCACTCGTCGCCCTTTCCGAGTGAATTATTCGACGCCATTAAACGGATCGGAGGAATAGGATGATGTCACGGCAAGGTTAATTCGATGTCTCGTTTCGGAAATCAAACTGATTTATAAACGAATCGGGTTTTGATTAGGAGTTGTGTATAGTTTCTTTTGGGTGGAATGCGGTATTTGATGGTGGTGATTTGGGGGTTTGGGGATTTGGGGATTTGGGGATATAGGGATTTGGGGATTTGAGGAAAGACCAATTCCCAACTCTCCCAAAACCCAACTCTTTCAAATCCCAAATCTTGCAAGTTCCAAATCACCCAAATTCCAAGTCTTCCAAATCCCAAATCTCCTAAGTTCCAAATCTCCCAAATCCCAAATCTCCCAAGTTCCAGATCTCCCAAGTTCCAAATCTCCCAAATCCCAAATCTCCCAAATCCCAAATCTCCCAAATCCCAAATCTCCCAAATCCCAAATCTCCCAAATCCCAAATCTCCCAAATCCCAAATCTCCCAAATCCCAAATCTCCCAAATCCCAAATCTCCCAAATCCCAAATCTCCCAAATCCCAAATCTCCCAAATCCCAAATCTCCCAAATCCCAAATCTCCCAAATCCCAAATCTCCCAAATCCCAAATCTCCCAAATCCCAAATCTCCCAAATCCCAAATCTCCCAAATCCCAAATCTCCCAAATCCCAAATCTCCCAAATCCCAAATCTCCCAAATCCCAAATCTCCCAAGTTCCAGATCTCCCAAGTTCCAGATCTCCCAAATCCCAAATCTCCCAAGTTCCAAATCTCCCAAGTTCCAAATCTCCCAAATCCCAAATATCCCAGATCTCCCAAATCCCAAATCTCCCAAGTTCCAGATCTCCCAAGTTCCAAATCTCCCAAATCCCAAATCTCCCAAATCCCAAATCTCCCAAATTCCAGATCTCCCAAGTTCCAGATCTCCCAAGTTCCAAATCTCCCAAGTTCCAAATCTCCCAAATACCAAATCTCCCAAATCTCAACTCCTCCAAATCCCAAATCTCCCAAATCCCAAAACTCCCAAATCCCAAATCTCTCAAATCCCAAATCTCACAAATCCCAAATCTCCCCAATCCCACCACCTCCAAATTCCCAATCTCCCAAATCCCACCTCCTCCAAATTCCAAATCTCCGAAATTCCAAATCTTCCAATTCCCAAATCTCCCAAATCCCAAATCTCCCAAATCCCAAATCTCATAAATCCCAACTCCTCCAAATTCCCAATCTCCCAAATCCCACCTCCTCCAAATCCCAACTCCTCCAAATCCCAAATCTCCAGTTTGATCTGCTGATATCGACATCGATAACTTTACCAATAATCCCTCTGAAGTAAGGTAGACAAGGAGTTCGTTGCTCGATCCCATCTGGACAAAAATGGACCAACGTGGGGTCGTTAAACGTCGGAACTCGACTTCATTCACGAATCGTTCAGCCCGCGGGCTAAAAGTCGACCAAACGTGTGATTTCCGATCGGACGACTCTGCTGCCTCAGAAGTTATTAGTTTTTGGGGGAATAATGGTGATGAGTCGATGCAGACGCTGCTTTTTTTCTTTTTTTACTAGGGGAGATTTTTGAACTCATGAAACAAGATATATTCTAGGTTAGGTAGGGATTTCAAGTTTAATCTTAAGAGTAAACTTCATTTTTCTAATAGAAAAGCTTAAAATGTTCTGTATCTTATAGTTGGACAAAATGTAATGCATTAGATAATGTGTTTAGTAAAATTTATTTAAATTTGATTCTATTGGGAAAGTCAAGGGAAGATGGCGGAAGATTTAATGTTTACAAAATGGCTACCACTGAGCGACCTACATATGTGAAACGACGTTGCTCATATGTGTTCGTTATTACACATGTATGTATGTAATCATACATGTAACAGTGTTACTCATATGTGTGACAAGGTAATCATGCATATATAAAAATGTTACTCGTATGTGTAACAACGTAATCAGACATATAAGAATGCAACTCATATGTGTAGCAACGTAATCACACATGTAAGAACGTTACTCATATGTGTATCAATCTAGTCGTTCATGTAAGAACGTTACTCATATGTGTATCAACCTTGTCATACATGTAAAAACGTTACTCATATGTGTATCAACCTTGTCATGCATGTAAGAACGTTACTCACATGTGTATCAACCTTGTCATGCATGTACGAACGTTACTCACATGTGTATCAACCTTGTCATGTATGTAAGAACGTTACTCATATGTGTATCAATGTAATCATTCATGTAACAAGGTTACACATACGTATAAGGATGTAATCATATGAATGACAATGTTACTCATATGTGTAGTAACATAATCGTATGGATAACAATGTTACTCACATGTGTAGTAACATAATCGTATGAATGACAATGTTACTCACATGTGTAGTATCATAATCGTATGAATGACAATGTTACTCACATATGTCGCAATGTAGCTCACATAATCATACATGTAACAGCATTACTCATATGTGTACCAACATAATCACACGTGTACCAACATAATCACATAAATAATCATCATACCCACAAAGTTACTTATACCTTAAAAAATATAATTACCCAAATAACAATATTATTTAACAATATTACTCAACAATATCAATATTATTTAATAATATTACTCAGCAATAACAATATTATTTAACAATATTACTCAACAATATCAATATTATTTAATAATATTACTCAACAATATCAATATTATTTAACAATATTACTCAACAATAACAATATTGCTCTAACAATCTAATAGCAACATAACCATACAAATAACACCATCACACATAACTGCCCGTGTTATCACGCCCCAACAATTTTCTACGGTAGTCCATAACAATTTCGATATTAGCACATACTAGCAGTCCTATACGGGGGTTGAACGTCCACAGGGTATTTGATTACAGTGACGGGGCAGCTGGTTGAATGAGGAACATGGAGGGGCGATAATACGGCAGTTAGTATGCGGCTGGTACTGTTACTTAATGTTAATGTCGGGTCCCATTGATACTTGTGTCGGGTACGCGACGGAACGAAGAACGGATTCCAGCGATCGAGCCATGGTTTTCCTCCTTGTTCGCCCGCCATCCGGGGTGCTGGCCACGAAGAAGCCGACTCTGGAATGCTACGAGTCCCGATCCGGGTCCGTTCCAACCTGTCCGTGTACCACCGCGAAGTGAAGTCCACTCGCCGTTCGGAGCGACAAGGAGAGAGAGAATGAGAATCGAGAGGGAAGAAATCGCTTCATCGTGGCACCAAACTCCGGATCTTTGCCGTGGAAAAATCTTGGAGGATACGAAAGACGCTATGTAGTGGGTTGTCCGGAAAGTTCGTGCCGATTTTGAAGGCAATTGAAACGCAGCTCATTTAAATTTGGTACACATTTATTAAATTATATAGGTGCCATTTAGTTCTATAACCTTTCTCCATCTTTTATGCAACTTGAGAAGTCCTTCCAGAACGTCTCAGGCTTTTTGGTGCAAAATTATTCTAAATAAAATTTCATGCTGCCTACCAAAAATCGGCACGAACTTTCTGGACAACCCAATAATTCCTTGTTGAAAAATAAGGAACAGGAATATTAGGTTTATACTAAAATATCGCGTATCTAGGTTTATTTTGAAAATTAAGTCTGCTTAGTCTGCTGCTTTTATGGTGACTCAGTTCAAGGATGTAAGTCATAGAACATCAGAATTCTAAAGGTATTCTAAATATCATATCAGATACTCTAAAGGTATCATTGCTCAAATATAAAAAAATCTTGAGCGTCCCAAAAGTTTAATTCCAAATAATTTCATTTTAAAATTGCAACCCAAGATCTCAAGGTTTTAATAATTCCAGAGTTTCAGATTTATAAAATTCTCAAATCAATGAAAGCAGTTGAAGTTCACTAACTTAAAGGTACAGAAACTCCAAAGTCTCTGAAGTCTCGAGGACGAAAAATTTGAAGGTGTTGATGCTGCAAAGTTAAAAAATTTCAAAATTATAAAACGTCTCAAAACGTCCTAAAATCTTGTATTGAGGAAGATGGGAATTGGGGAGTGTAGGAATTGGAGAATGTGGAATTGTGGAAGGTGGGAATTGGGGAATAATAGAGTTGGGAAATGTTGGAATTGGGGAAATGTAGAAATTGGGGAAATGTGGGAATTGTGGAATGTGGGAATTGGGGAATGATGGAATTGAGAAATGTAGGAATTGGGGAATGATGGAGTTGGGGAATGATGGAATTGAGATATGTGGGAATTGGGGAATGATGGAATTGAGAAATGTGGGAATTGGGGAATGATGGAGTTGGGGAATGATGGAATTAAGATATGTGGGAATTGGGGAATGATGGAATTGAGAAATGTGGGAATTGGGGAATGATGGAGTTGGGGAATGATGGAATTAAGATATGTGGGAATTGGGGAATGCGGGAATTGGGGAAGGTGGGAATTGGGGAATGATGGAGTTGGGGGATGATGGAATTGAGATATGTGGGAATTGGGAAATGTGGGAATTAGGGAAGGTGGGAATTGGGGAATGTGGGAATTGGGGAAGGTGGGAATTGGGGAATGATGGAATTGAGAAATGTGGGAATTGGGGAATGATGGAGTTGGGGGATGATGGAATTGAGATATGATGGAATTGAGATATGTGGGAATTAGGGAAGGTGGGAATTGGGGAATGTGGGAATTGGGGAAGGTGGGAATTGGGGAATGATGGAGTTGGGGAATGATGGAATTAAGATATGTGGGAATTGGGGAATGCGGGAATTGGGGAAGGTGGGAATTGGGGAATGATGGAGTTGGGGAATGATGGAATTGAGATATGTGGGAATTGGGGAATGATGGAATTGAGAAATGTGGGAATTGGGGAATGATGGAGTTGGGGAATGTGGGAATTGGGGAATTATGGAATTGACATATATGGGAATTGTGGAATGATGGAATTGGGGAAGGTGGGAATTGGTGAATGTTGGAATTGGGGAATGATGGAATTGGGAAATGTTGGAATTGGGGAATGATGGAATAGGGAAATATGGGAATTGGTGAATAATGGAATTGTAAAAATACTGACAAAAGTTTAAAAAGCTCAAAGTTCCAAATTTCACTACGTAGAAAGTCCCAAAAAGTCCCCAAACGTCCCATTAGGTATCGTTGCTCAAACATAAAAAAATCTTGAACGTCCCAAAATCTCGACCTCCTACCTCTCAACCTCCCGAACCCTCCAAACGTAATAAATCAAAAAATAATTTCCTTGTCCGATAAAACAGTTCACGCCACAGTTTTCTCACCGCCAGAACGGTAGGTCGAGGAAAATATTCATTAAAATGTGGTTTCGAAATGGCTGAGAGGTGGATCAAGCGTAATTGGAGGACGGTATGCCAGCGAGAAATGGAGCGGTGTTGTTTCATTGCTTGCGGTTACTTCGAGGAAAGAGATAATGGAACATCGGGACGACACATCGAGAACGAACGTGAACAGAGTTCGTGATTGCTTCGGGTTCACGGGATGCACTCCAAACGGAGAGAGAATGAGACAAGATGAAAATTACTGCGGGCATTATGCTGAAAACGTCGGTTAAATGACAATTATTAAATGCCTTTTAAATGTCAGGTGCTGCGGAGACTTATAAATTGTACAGGATACAAGTACCGTGAACGGCAGGAAAATAACTGAAATTCTGAGTGTGACTATGTTAGTACGTGCAATTTCTTTAGTTTCTTCTTTTATATTAATAGTATATTTTATATTAATATGTTACTGATGTATTAGTATCGATGCAGGTTATTTTAAATAAGCGTTTAATTTGAGCAATGAAGCTGGTTATTAAATTACATGTTCGCAGATAAAGAAACCTTGTAGGTGTATACAGAGTGTCTCACAATTAGTGTTACTCCCTGAAAGAGGTGGTAGATGTAATTCTGAGTAAGATTTCCCTTTGCAAAAATGGGGTAGAGAATTATAGGTTAAGCGGTTAAATATTCACACCTCGACTTCCAAATACAGGGTGTCCACAACTAGTGTAACTCTCTGAATTGGGTGATGGGGTTCGAGATTCTGAACAACTTTTCCCTTTACAAAAATTCGCTCCGAAGCTCCGTTTTTGAATTATTAAGGAAAAACGCGGACCAATCAGAGCGCGAGGATTACGCGCGCTCAGCCGCTGGGCGGAGCTGTCTCGCGCATGCGCACGCGTCTCGCGCTCTGATTGGTACCGTGTTTTTCCTTGATAATTCGAAAACGAAGCTTCAGATCCCATTTCTGCAAAGGGAGAATTTATTCAGAATCACGTCAGCTACCATTTCAGGGACCCATACTAATTATAACACCTTTTATAACAATGTTATTGAAGAATAAATGATGTAATTAGCGTAATCGACATGTAGCTTCCAGTTCTTTGTATCTCTTCTCTTCCCTTTTTAATTAAAGATGCTCGATAAGCAGTTTAAACGTTCCCCCGACACCTCTCCATCCGACGTACTCTTTTCACTCGCGCGATTTCGATCGCAGTCCAATTAATACCGACGTCGAAAATTGCCGATCACCGTTCGCTAACGCGATAATTCGCAGCCGGCAACCGAAATAATCCTGGTTGGCTTAAGTATCGGTCCAGGGTTAGCGCTCCGCATGCTCGTCATCATTATTTCCATCTTGGCAGAAAATAGAGGAGTTTCCAATCGAGCCTCGCGAGTTACTTCGTCATCCACGGAGCCCTGAAACGACGAACACGAGAAGGAGGATGCGACAAGCGTTTCACGATCGCAATCTGCTGCGCCATAAACAATGCGAATCTCCTTGAGATCGGCAATAAGTAATAACCGTGACGGGTAAGGCCGAGCAGTCGGTGAGCAACATTCTTAAAGGGGTCAGCCGCGTGTCACGGGAAGAAAAAGTTACTATACGGAAAGTGCACTGCCTCCACGCAGCTGTCGAGCCGCACTTAACGATCGTCCGATACCTTCGTGCTCTATTCTCTATTTGCTCGACCTTACTTGTCGCGGGAATGTCTTTAATTCTCCCTTTTCTGGCGATGATCTTTATGTGTAATTCTAGATTCTGGCGCTTATTTTGAACTATTTACAGTTTACTTTCATTTGGAAGGTTCCTTAGGGGATATAGGTGGTGCTTTCTGAGTTCTCAGATTTTTCCTAGGTTTCTGTAGTTAGTTGTAGACTCTTCTCAGTTTCTTTTCTGGTGCAAGTGGTTTTAGTGTCTCTAGCATTTCCCAAGTTATACCTGAGTTCCTAAAGTATCTTGAGACTCTAGGTTCTGGAGTTCATCGAGGTTCTATATAGAATCTGTCAAGTGTCTACATAAGTTCAGTGGGGAAACACCTGAGAGTTCATCTGGGTTCTATATAGAATCTGTCAAGTGTCCACATAAGTTCAGTGGAGGAACACTTGAGAGTTCATCTAGGTTCTTTATAGAATCTGTCAAGTGTCCACATAAGTTCAGTGGAGGAACACTTGAGAGTTCATCTGGGTTCTTTATAGAATCTGTCAAGTATCCACATAAGTTCAGTGGAGAAACACCTGAGAGTTCATCTAGGTTCTATATAGAATCTGTCAAGTGTCCACATAAGTTCAGTGGAGA
>NW_003797255.1:1191025-1206811 GCF_000220905.1 Megachile rotundata
TCCACATAAGTTCAGTGGAGGAACACCTGAGAGTTCATCTAGGTTCCATATAGAATCTGTCAAGTGTCCACATAAGTTCAGTGGAGAGACACCTGAGAGTTCATCTAGGTTCTATATAGAATCTGTCAAGTGTCCACATAAGTTCAGTGGAGAAACACCTGAGAGTTCATCTAGGTTCTATATAGAATCTGTCAAGTGTCCACATAAGTTCAGTGGAGAGACACCTGAGAGTTCATCTGGGTTCTATATAGAATTCATTAAGTGTCCACATAAGTTCAGTGGAAAGACACCTGAGAGTTCATCTGGGTTCTATATAGAACCTGTCAAGTGTCCACATAAGTTCAGTGGAGAGACACATGAGAGTTCATCTGGGTTCTTTATAGAATCTGTCAAGTGTCCACATAAGTTCAGTGGAGAAACACATGAGAGTTCATCTAGGTTCCATATAGAATCTTTCAAACGTACACCTAGATTCTATATAGAGTCACTTTAGGGATCTGTGGTCACTTGTGGCATCTGGATTCAGTATAGAACCTTCCTGTAGTCCGCCTAAGCTTTGCACAATTTCCCCTTTCAATTGATACACCACTCCAGATGTCCTTAAATCAAGTAACTTATAATTAATAACGATAAACATCGCATATTTATCAAAGATTCCAGTGTACCTCTTTCAGCCATCGATAACGATTCAATTAATAAACACGTTACACTCAGACAAGGTGGAATAAGCGGATGCAACCGGTAGTCACTCGACCGAACCTACAGATATTATTGCTGGTACTAGGGCTCCGAGTAAAATGTTGCCGCTCGGACCGCGAGTAATTGTGCAATAAATTGTTGCTTAATTGAGCGGCGAGCGTCCCTGATTTACATCGGGCTTTCACTTCTTTCATAAATCGGACCGATACATTGCTGGAAAGCGATCGGTGATCCTCCTTCCTTCTTCCTGGAAGTTGTTCCCATGTAAAACGGCTTGTCTATTGTTGTTTAAACATGCTCGCTGCCTCCACGGTTCCGTGAAACGCTTTATGTACAGGCATGTCTGTATAAAGATCGTTTTTGCTTCGGATGGACTACCTTATACTCAGTTAAGTCTAATTCTAGGGATTTTAGGGATATTCTGGGTTACAGAGAAATTTGTGAGGGTAGAAATTTTGATAGCTAGTGAGACACCCTGTATAAAATTATATATAGGCTTCACTTGCGAATTTTTTTCTCAGAAACTACTTATCCGATTCGACTACATTATTTTTTGTTTTATTCGCAAGGAATTGGACTGTTATAAAATATTTTTTTTAACTTCGTCCATCTATCTGATGATAATGAAAAATTTTAAGGAAGAGAGCACTAGTTGCGAGACACCCTGTATAAACTGCTATACAGGCTTCACTTGCGAATTTTTTTCTCAGAAACTACTTATCCGATTCAACCACATTATTTTTTGTTTTATTCGCAAAGAATTGGACTGTTATAAAATATTTTTTTTAACTTCGTCGATCTGTCTGATGATAACGACAAATTTTAAGGGAAAGAGGACTAGTTGTGAGACACCCTGTATAAAGTTAAATACAGGCTTCACTTGCGAATTTTTTTTTCAGAAACTACTCAACCGATTCAACTACATTATTTTTTGTTTTATTCACAAAGAATTGGACTGTTATAAAATATTTTTTGTGACTTCGTTCCTTTGTTTTATGATAACAAAAAATTTTAAGGAAGAGAGCACTAGTTGCGAGGCAGCCTGTATAAATTTACATACAGGCTTCACTTGCAAATTTTTTTCTCAGAAACTACTCAACTGATTCAACTACATTATTTTTTGTTTTATTCACAAAGAATTGGACTGTTATAAAATATTTTTTATGACTTCGTTCATTTGTTTTATGATAACGAAAAATTTTAAGGAAAAGAGCACTAGTCTGAGACACCCTGTATAAATTGCTATGCAAGCTTCACTTGCGAATTTTTTTCTCAGAAACTACTTATCCGATTCAACTGCATTATTTTTTGTTTTATTCACGAAAGATTGGGCTATATTAAAATATTTTTTTAATTCCGTCAATTTTTAATATATTTAATTTTTATCTCTTCAAATAAATTCCAAATTGCTACATGTACCGGTATTATTACTAGGAAGCCATAGAGCGGTCAATCAGCCCGTCAGCGTTACACATGGTCAGCAAAAAGTGAAGTACGTAATAATAAAGCACAGATACCCAATATCGTAGTACGATCGAACATATGCTCAACGTAATTCCCCTAAACGTTCCGCCCATTAGCGCGTAATATTCGCGTCTGGATTCGAGGTTAACGATCCGCGACGTAATAGAGGGCGCCCCGAATCGAAAGAAGATGGCATCCGCGAGACAAATCTGCGCCGCGGCGAAAAAAAGCAAAGAACGGAAAAGAGAATCACCCGGGGTCGATGGAAAGCGAGCAAAAAGGGAAACGTATCGACGACGCGATGGCACGGTAATGAGACCGGGTCCCGTGTAACCGGCCTTTCCGAATGCAAGAAATCGAACCAACGATATCCCGTCATACATACGTAATGGCAGCGGCCATTATCGGGATATTCGTGGACCGCAAACAATCCAGCGATAATTCCGGTCTAACGACGATCGGCGGTTGCCGTAACGCTCGGAAAAAGAGAACCTGAAAACTGAGACCCGACGCGCTCTTTGCGCGACTCGCAGAATAGCCGACTCCTAATACGAGTTAATTGGATGCCGGGTTAATCATGCCTCTCTACCGGTTTGTTCGCTGGACCGAGTAATTATCGCATCCGTTTGTAGCCGGCATTAATTAAGTTATTTTTAACACCTGCCACCGACTGCGGGACGCCTCTCCTTTCCGTGAAACGGGAAACTGCGGGGGGTTGATTGAGAAACGGGGTGAAGTAACCAGATGATTTCCGGCACTTCGAGGGGGTTAAGTTATGTGCAATCTATATTATAAATGAAACACCTGCGGGACATATTTACGCATTCCTCTCCGTTCCCAGATTCCTGGATTCTTGTATCATTAACCCCAGATTTATATCTTATTCCTACGTCTCTATAATACTAGTGCACCTTTTCATTCTGGTATTCTCTGTTTTTCTATCCTGCGTTCTTATGTCCTATATCTTCTTATTATTCCTGTATCTATAATAATTCAAAAACGGACCTTCAGATCCTATTTTGCTAGAGGAAAATCTTGTTCAGAATGGCGAACCACTTTTTTTTAGAGAGTAACACTAGTTAGATACCTTGTACATCCTTATATTAATGGGTGCCCGTATCTGTAGGTCCTCATCTCCGCATCCTATATTTTTGTATCTATAGTGTTCTTATGTATCTAGATTACTGCATATACACAGCATTCCTACATTTCTAGGTTACTGTATGCATATCTACATCCCTGTATGTCTGGATACCTACATGCTCTGCATCCTATATGTCTATATGTATAGCATCCCTGTATCTCAAGGTTAGTGTACGTCCACAGCATCCCTACATCTCTAGATTATTGTATATATATCTATATCCCTATATGTTTAGATACCTACATGCTCTGCATCCTATATGTCTATATGTATAGCATCCCTCCCTATATCTCAAGGTTACTGTATACATCTCTGGATTATTGTATATATATCTATATCCCTATATGTTTAGATACCTACATGCTCTGCATCCTACATATATGTCTGTATGTACAGCATCCCTATATCTCAAGGTTACTGTACGTCCACAGCATCCCTACATCTCTGGATTATTGTATATATATCTATATCCCTATATGTTTAGATACCTACATGCTCTGCATCCTACATATATGTCTGTATGTACAGCATCCCTATATCTCAAGGTTACTGTACGTCCACAGCATCCCTACATCTCTGGATTATTGTATATATATCTATATCCCTATATGTTTAGATACCTACATGCTCTGCATCCTACATATATGTCTGTATGTACAGCATCCCTATATCTCAAGGTTACTGTACGTCCACAGCATCCCTACATCTCTGGATTATTGTATATATATCTATATCCCTATATGTTTAGATACCTACATGCTCTGCATCCTACATATATGTCTGTATGTACAGCATCCCTATATCTCAAGGTTACTGTACGTCCACAGCATCCCTACATCTCTGGATTATTGTATATATATCTATATCCCTATATGTTTAGATACCTACATGCTCTGCATCCTACATATATGTCTATATGTACAGCATCCCTGTATTTCAAGGTTACTGTACATCCACAGCATCTCTACATCTCTAGATTATTTTATGCACATCTACATCCCTATATGCCTAGATACCTACATGCTCTGCATTCTATATGTCTATATGTATAGCATCCCTGTATCTCAAGGTTAGTGTACGTCCACAGCATCCCTACATCTCTAGATTACTATATGCACATCTACATCCCTATATGCTCAGATACCTACATGCTATACCTACATCTCTGCAACTCTACATCCCTAGATTCTCACATCTTTACACCCCTATATCCCCAGTCCTCTATCTCAGTGCTAAAATTTGAAACCTGGAGATTTGTGAATTTACGAATTGCATATAAAAATTTGAGAACATAGGAACTTGAAAGTGTAGAAATTTGAACTTGATCACCGGAAAATTTGAAAAATTCAGAACCCACGATGTAACAACTTACCGCGTGAAATCTGAAAAATGTCGATATTCGAAGAATTCGAAACTCGACAAATCGTCGCACGATAAAGATGTCGCACCTAAAAGATTCCCGTGGAAGTTAATAGAAAGAGCAAACGCGGGAAAGCGTATCCTCAGAGAGAGAAGGCGCGAGGTAATAAAAAGCGCGAACGAACGAGCACCTCATCGGGTGAACCGATCGCCGCGGCGATAAGCCGGCAATGCTTGATGATAAGCGACGCCGCGATAATTAAGAGCCTCGCGAGAACCGGCTCCTCCCTTTACGCTTCGCGAGTGCACGCGTGTTAATTGTATCGCTGTCGCTCGTTAGAGGTCCGCGCGATGGCCGACGCGTGTTTTCGCGACGGAACGGCTGACCCGCACGAACTCGTTCGTTCTCGCCGTTAGAACACGTTCCGCGGGACAGCCGGAATAATAACGGTACGGAATTCTGTCGGATAAAAGGACGCACAGGTTATATTCCGTGGTGGCTATGCACCGGAGTGGCTCGTTATGGGTGACCGTGGAGCCAAGATCCCCTGGCGTAGTAATACACGACGGCACGACAACGGGGCGTGCTGAAACGTAGGCGTCGATCTCTTCATTTTCCGCCTGGCAGCTACCACTTCGCCGAGTTCGTGGAATACATGAATACGCGATACGGACTGTCGTGAAATTCTGGACCACGGCTGGGGGAATTGATGGACCGCTCGAGGAATAGATCCTTTGCGGCTGTTTTAGATAACGATGGATGAATAATACACGAACCTTCGCTGCGAATTGATAAGGATACTCGATCGACTTCTTCATTCGATGGGTGAAGTCTGTGGAGACATTTCGAAAATATTGAGCACACGGACGCTGGTATACATCTTTATTAGAATGGTGACATTAGGTAGAACAGTGTGGATCTCCCGGATCATAAGTATACAGAGGCTGGTACAGGATCATCTTCATCATTACAGTGACACTAGCTAGAACAGTGTGGATCTCGCGCATCATAAGTATACAGAGGCTGGTATAGGATCAACTTCATTATAACAGTGACACTAGTTTGAACACTATAGATCTCCATTTCTAAAATCATGAGTATACAGAGACTGGTACAGGATCCACATCTTCATACATTTACTGCATCGACCACTTCTTCATTGTAATAGCGACGATAGGTGACAAAGTCTATGACTACGTGTCTAAAATTTTGAGCAGACAGAGGCTGGTAGAGGATCATCTTCCTTATAACAGTGACAGTTAAAACACTATGGATCTCCCTATCAGAAATCCACATTATACTTCATTCTAGGTAGAACAGTGTGGATCTCCCACATCATAAGTATACAGAGGCTGGTACAGGATCATCTTCATCATTACAGTGACACTAGCTAGAACAGTGTGGATCTCGCGCATCATAAGTATACAGAGGCTGGTATAGGATCAACTTCATTATAACAGTGACACTAGTTTGAACACTATAGATCTCCATTTCTAAAATCATGAGTATACAGAGACTGGTACAAGATCCACATCTTCATACATCTACTGCATCGACCACTTCTTCATTGTAATGGCGACGATACGTGAAAGAGTCTGTGACTACATTTCTAAAATTTTGAGCAGACACAGGCTGGTAGAGGATCATCTTCCTTATAACAGTGACACTAGGTAGAACAGTGTGGATCTCCCACATCATAGGTATACAGAGGCTGGTATAGGATCATCTTCGTTATAACAGCAGCACTAGTTAGAACAGTGTGGATCTCCCACATCATAAGTATACAGAGGCTGGTACAGGATCATCTTCATCATTACAGTGACACTAGCTAGAACAGTGTGGATCTCGCGCATCATAAGTATACAGAGGCTGGTACAGGATCATCTTCATCATTACAGTGACACTAGCTAGAACAGTGTGGATCTCGCGCATCATAAGTATACAGAGGCTGGTACAGGATCATCTTCATCATTACAGTGACACTAGCTAGAACAGTGTGGATCTCGCGCATCATAAGTATACAGAGGCTGGTACAGGATCATCTTCATCATTACAGTGACACTAGCTAGAACAGTGTGGATCTCGCGCATCATAAGTATACAGAGGCTGGTACAGGATCATCTTCATCATTACAGTGACACTAGCTAGAACAGTGTGGATCTCGCGCATCATAAGTATACAGAGGCTGGTACAGGATCATCTTCATCATTACAGTGACACTAGCTAGAACAGTGTGGATCTCGCGCATCATAAGTATACAGAGGCTGGTACAGGATCATCTTCATCATTACAGTGACACTAGCTAGAACAGTGTGGATCTCGCGCATCATAAGTATACAGAGGCTGGTACAGGATCATCTTCATCATTACAGTGACACTAGCTAGAACAGTGTGGATCTCGCGCATCATAAGTATACAGAGGCTGGTACAGGATCATCTTCATCATTACAGTGACACTAGCTAGAACAGTGTGGATCTCGCGCATCATAAGTATACAGAGGCTGGTACAGGATCATCTTCATCATTACAGTGACACTAGCTAGAACAGTGTGGATCTCGCGCATCATAAGTATACAGAGGCTGGTATAGGATCAACTTCATTATAACAGTGACACTAGTTTGAACACTATAGATCTCCATTTCTAAAATCATGAGTATACAGAGACTGGTACAGGATCCACATCTTCATACATTTACTGCATCGACCACTTCTTCATTGTAATGGCGACGATAGGTGAAAGAGTCTGTGACTACATTTCTAAAATTTTGAGCAGACAGAGGCTGGTAGAGGATCATCATTATAACAGTGACACTAGTTAAAACACTATGGATCTCCCTATCAGAAATCCACATTATACTTCATAGGTATACAAACACTTGTACAGGATCTACCACATCTTCATTTTAGCTGTAGAAGTGTGTCTGCCTTCCTGAAGCCTCGACTGTATAGAGGCTTGTCTAGAATCACTTTCATCGGAATAAATTACGGATTGATGGACTGGTCGGGTCTTATCATTCTAGTCTTGCTTTAGACAACGTCTAGTGAACGATGTAGGATTGATTAGCATTGGAAGTGATTGATAAGACTTGATAGGATTGGATAATTCTGAACCTACAAGGTCTTCATGATAACGTAGTTAAATAGTTTAAATGGTTGTCTGGAACCTTGAGCTAATGATCATAAATTGACTAATTAAGACTTGACAACTTTCTCTAAATAAAGAAGATTTTGTCTACAAACTGGGAACTGATATACATGAGGTCTAGTAAATATAAACACTGCGAAGCTGATTAGTAAAATCTCTCATGGCCAAATTAATAACACCGAGGATGTGTACTTGCCGGTCTCTTAATTCAAAAGATATTTTAACATATCATCTCAGGCATCACCGAAAACAAACAACATCAATTTTTCCTTCGTCATCGTCGTTAATTGAGATTTCCATGGAGGCTTTTTTCTAGCGACGTGTATGCCATCGATCACTGAAAACAGGTAGAATCCGGTAGGTCGTGATCGTCTTGCCATTCGAGTAGCGTAAAATTTCGGGACGTGAAAGACCACACGCGTACACGCACACACAAAAGGCTGCATTTCCGTTTTCACGACGGGACCGGTCCATGCGCTAGCGGATGCTCGCTGAAAAGGCAAGCTTAGTCACGCCAGTCATGCAACAAAATTCATTTCAACCAGAACTCGCTTCCCACACTTGCCAGCGTCGTTCGACGACTGCCATCGACGCGGCCACAACACCTGAGCTATTACGTGTCGTTATTGGGTCTTAATAGGTGTACCAAGTCCTTCGCTGGATCTGCTGATTATCGGGTTACCCGTCAACCTACGCCCGTACAACCGGTAAGTGCACGTTGTTACGCGTGTCCGTTGCACCGGCACAAACGAGCAACTGTTTTCCACACGGACGTGCGTGAGAATAGCCAAAGGGCTCGCCGATTAGATACAGTCATTCAATTTCCTCTCCTGCGAATTATCTGCGTACCGATGCTATTGTGCAAGCTATTCAGAAGGAAGTACCAAACATTGTAGACCTAGCTACGTGTTTCTCTTCGATAAAAGAATGTTCGAAGTTAAACACACTCGCGTTATAGAGCCATGGCTGTTCTAGGAGCTGGTAAGATTATTAAATTCAAGTTTCTATAGCTCTAGCTGGAGGACGCAAGATGAATTGATGTTTAGATGTACATACGGTGATGTAAGGTGTGGCGATATAACACGTGGTGATGCAACGCATAGCAATGGAACGCTTCACTATTAAACGCGTAGAAACAGAACGCATTAATAGTACAACGTGTGGTGATACAACGTGTGGCAATATAAGGTATGGCGATATAGCACATGGTGATATAATGCGAGGCGATGCAACGCATAGCAATGGAACGCTTCGCCACTCAACGCGTAAAGATGAAACATATTGTAATTACAATGCGAGGTGATATAACACGGGGCGATATAACGCATTGGAAATATAACACGTTGGCAATATAACGCGTGGAAATATGACGCGTTCAAGATATAATGCGTTGGCAATATAACGCGTTGGGAATATAGCGCGTTGAAAATATAATGCGTTGGCAATATAACGCGTGGCAATATAACGCGTGGCAATATAACGCGTGGGAATATGACGCGTTGGCAATATAACGCGTTGGAAATATAACGAGTTGGAAATATAACGCGTTGGCAATATAACGCGTGGGACTATGACACGTTGGCAATATAACGCGTGGGACTATGACGCGTTGGCAATATAACGCGTGGGAATGTAACGCGTGGGAATGTAACGCCGTTGGCAATATAACGCGTGGGAAATACAACGCGTTGGCAATATAACGCGTGGGAATGTAACGCGTTGGCAATATAACGCGTTGGAAATATGACGCGTTGGAAATACAACGCGATGACAATATAACGCGTGGGACTATGACACGTTGGTAATATAACGCGTTGGCAATATAACACGTGGGAATGTAACGCGTGGCAATATATCGCGTTGGAAATATAACGCGTTGGAAATATAACGCGTTGGCAATATAACGCGTGGCAATATATCGCGTTTGAAATATAACGCATTGGCAATATAACGCGTGGCGACATAACGCGTGGCAATATAACGCGTGGTGATACAACGCACAGCAATAGAACGCGTCCTCGTTCAACACATAACGATGCAACATTTCACAACTAAACAATGCAACCCAATTATCGCAACGCACGGTGATACAACGTGCGGCGATATAACGCAAAACAATCTAACACCTAATATAACGCATCATTCAAAACATAGCAATAATTTCGGTTTTAAACTCGAAATCAGCACATAACGCGAAGCGATCCACCGCATCGCCATCGCAATGACAATAAAACACACGGCAATATAACGCGTAAATAAGGTAAAAATAGAAGAGACCACGCAACCCCGGTAAAGGCTAACATTTGTCGAAGCTGCCGGTCACGGTGTAATAACAAACGTTGGCCGTGTGCTTTCGAGCGTTCAGGCAACGTTTGATATCACGGCTCCCGTTTGCCATGCAGAATGTTCCGTGCTTCGATACGATCGCGGATGGAGTCGCCAGATATTACCAGACCGAGCAGTATTTTCTACGCCGGATTATCCGTCTACACCGTTGGAATAGTAAGTTCGATCAGCTTATTTCTGTCGACCATCACCCGTGTCTTTCTAATCCTTACGTCAACACCTGACCGTTCGTTTATACCTGTTCTTTAGAAAGGTCAATAAATTGGATCTGATCTTGGTTGTTCGATAAATTCGAGACCGATTAGGATCGCAATATGCAATATACCCCGTGGCAACTCGAATTAGAGCAAAAAATAGCGGACAGCTGTGACCTGTGCATAAGATGAAATAAAAGGGTTTATTGGTCAATGAAAAGTTTCTTCCACGCGCAGTGATTCCATGTGCCATAATTTCACGTCCCGATATTCCATGCATCGTAATTCCACGCGCCGTAATTCCTAGGTACCGAAATTCTACGCGCCGCAATTCCACGCTTCGAAATTCCACGCTTTGAAATTCCACGCGTCGTAATTCCTAGGCCCCGAAATTCCACGCGCCTTAATTCCACGCTTCAAAATTTCATGTGCCGTAATTCCACGCGCTTTAATTCCACGCTTCGAAATTCCACGCGCCGTAATTCCTAGGTCCCGAAATTCTACGCGCCTTAATTCCACGCTTCGAAATTCCACGCGCCGTAATTCCATGCGCCGTAATTCCACGCGGCTTAATTCCACGCTTCGAAATTCCATGTGCCGTAATTCTACGCGCCTTAAATCAACGCTTCAAAATTTCATGTCCCGTAATTCCACGCGCCTTAATTCCACGCTTCGAAATTCCATGAGTCGTTATTCCACGCGCAGTAATTCTACCCACCTTAATTCCACACGCCGTAATTCCACATAAGATTAAAGATATTAAATAGTAACAAATACGGATAAGATAATTTTGGTTCACAAACAACGATAAAATTAAATGTAATTTGCGAGGGTGTCGGTCATATAGGTGAAGATGCACGTCGTACAAGGAATCAATGGCGTCGCGTAACTTAATCCGTTTTGACGCGGCCAAGTTGAAGCGCAATCTGTCGGATCTCGATCGGACGGTCGATTTGGCGGGAACGATATCGACGGCAAGATTGGAAACTCGATCGACGTCGAGACAGCAGCTACCCGTGCGCGACCAACACACGAGCTTGGAAACGTAGGCAGCTAGAGAGCCCTTGCTCCGCTATCTGGCGACTCCATCAGCGATCGTATCTGCCCGCTGGAGAACATCCAGCTTGGCAAACAGGAATCGCGATACTCTACGGCCGGCATCGCGGCTACAAAGCTCAAAACCGCGATTTATATTTATCGTGTATATACGCGCTTCTTGAATCCCCCGCGAATTTTATCGCCGCTTTATCGCGACACGGGAACGCTCGATAAATTTCACCGCGACGGATGCAGCTGCGACGTGACGCGACCACCGATCGTTATTTCTTCCGTGATTGCACCGGTCTCGATTATTGAGTCACCTGGTCTTTTCTAAAGGGAAGGTTACAGTAACGGAGGTAGGTTTAATGCATTTCGATTTAGTCGATGCGTGGAACTACCACGTGGGGAATTACAGCGCGTAGAATTGCAGTGTATGAAATTATGGCACGTAGAACTACGACGAATGGAATTACAGCGCGTAGAATTGCAGTGCGTGGAATTACAACACGTAGAATTACAACGCTTAGAATTCCAGGCGCATGGAATTTCAGGACGTGGAATTATAGCGCTTGGAATTTCGGAGCGTGGAACTACGGCGCGTGGAATTACGGTGCGTGGAACTATGGCGCATGGAATTACGATGCGTGGAATTTCAGGACGTGGAATTACGGCGCTTGGAATTTCGGAGCGTAGAATTACAACGCGTGGAATTACGGTGCGTGGAACTACGACGTGTGGAACTATGGTGCGTGGAATTTAGGATCGTAAGAATTACAGTGCGTGGAACTACGACGCGTGGAATTACGGCGCATGGAATTCCAGGACGTGGAATTACGGCGCTTGGAATTTCGGAGCGTGGGATTACAACGCGTGGAATTACGATGCGTGGAACTACGACGTGTGGAACTATGGCGCATGGAATTACGATGCGTGGAATTTAGGATCGTAAGAATTACAGTGCGTGGAACTACGACGCGTGGAATTACGGCGCATGGAATTCCAGGACGTGGAATTACGGCGCTTGGAATTTCGGAGCGTGGGATTACAACGCGTGGAATTACGATGCGTGGAACTACGACGTGTGGAACTATGGCGCATGGAATTACGATGCGTGGAATTTAGTGTCGTGGAATAACAGCGCGTGGAACTACGACGCGTGGAATTACGGCGCATGGAATTCCAGGACGTGGAATTACGCCGCTTGGAATTTGGGAGCGTGGAATTATAGCGCGTAGAATTTCGGGACGTAAAATTACAGAGCACATAACTACCACGCAATGCAATTACATCGCACGGAATTACAATTCGTGAAATTACACCGCATGGAATTACTGCATGCTAAATATCATGGCATAGAAATTACGTGAATACCAGTTTAGTCTTCGTTCCGTTTACGAATCGGTCGAGATCTGTCAGAGGCACAGATGCTGCGGGCCTCAGCCAGGCGCCCTCGTGTTTTGTGCCCGCGGGAGCGTTTGCTCCGCCGACGCATCTGGACGGGCAAAGAGAAACAGAGAGGGAACGAACCGGGTCCGCGTCGTCAATGGAACCTCATGGCATGCACCTGTGTTCGTTTTTCAGCGGTGAATGAGCGCCCTCGACAGCAGCGCCGGCAGAAACAGCAGGCGGGGTACCGAGTACTGCGAGGGCTGCGAAAAATCGTCCCTTTTAAAGGGACACGCGCGACCACGCATCTGTCGCAATCATCGCGGCATTGTCAGCAGGCCAGAGGCGATTTAAATGGGGCTACACGCGAACCCCATCCGGCATTCACGCGCTCCCTCTTTTTTTCACGACACTTCCGCCTTTCGGATCACTGCAATGGCGCAGACTCCCCTTTATACTACATTCAAAAGTTCCTAGTCTGGGGTCATGACGTTGTTAGAATGATTTTAATTTCTGCTTTCAATTTTATTTTTTGTACTTTGTGGTGTACTGAATTCATTGAGGCTCCCGTTTATAACTTGCATTACCTTCACAATGACAAAAAACCTAAAATAATTCAATATTATAAATTACTCTAATAGTTTAAAAATGAACAAAAATATTAATTAACATTATAATTGCTTTATAAAAATTTATGGAACAGATTCTCTTTCAAATGACTTAAAACAATATGCCAAAAATATTTAATGACATGCAGAATATTAAAATTGAAAAAACTGGCGTGAACTTAGTTGTCTATCTAATATTCTATAAATTGAAGAGGAGGTAGGTAAATGAAACTGAAGAGTGCAAAGAGTTAACCTCGACTCGAGATATCTATCATACTTGATAAATCTGATAAATCATACTTGTATACTCTGTGTAAACCCTCGAGCAACCCCTTTGAACAAAAAACAAGATAAATTGCGACGCCAATGTTCTCTCAACGAGGCACAAGCCTTTGACGAATTTCGGGTTCACGCGCGATCTCGCACGCGCTCCGTACACCGGCAGGATCCACGTGCGACAGCTTAGGACAGCTCGTAATCCGAGAACGGGCGCGTTTACGCGAGCGTAAAGCCCTTCTCCCGGAGCCAGATCCATTCTTCCCTTTCATTCGTGCGTCCCGTTTCGCGGCGCCAAAATGTAAGGCGAAACCGTGGAGCGCCGCGAAACGCTTAAACGCTTTGCCAACACGGCTGTCGCGCGTATATATACGTCATGTATACGCTTATACGCGGGTAGCTCGACCTGGCTAATCTTTCAGTCGCCCCAGGCTTCGATTTCAACCTCCGTGTTGATTTCCGGACGTGCTTGCGCGAAAAATGTGGCGGGAAATCGGAGGAAATTCCATTGAGTTTCGAAGATTTTAATAACAAGAACTCCACGTCTGCTTTCATTGCTATGTTTCAATTTTTGGAAGGTGAAATTTGTAATAAATAGTTTAATAAAATATGAGACGCGTGGAGCTATGACGCGTGGAATTACGGCGTAGAATTGCAGTGCACGGAATTACAGGGCGTGGACCTAGGATACGTGGAACTATAGCGCGTGGAAATACAGCGCGTGGAATTGTAGTGCGTGGAATTACGGCGCGTGGAACTGCAACGCGTGGAACTATGGCGCGTGGAATTTCGAGGCGTGGAACTACGACGCATGGAACTATGACGCGTGGAATTACAGCGCGTGGAATTGTAGTGCGTGGAATTACGGCGCGTGGAACTGCAACGCGTGGAACTATGGCGCGTGGAATTTCGAGGCGTGGAACTACGACGCATGGAACTGTGACGCGTGGAATTACAGCGCGTGGAATTGTAGTGCGTGGAATTACGGCGCGTGGAACTATGGCGCGTGTAATTACAGTACGTGGAATTACAACGAAAAATTCTAACACGAGACAGTAAAAGCCCAATAGGGCTATCAAAGCCCACACTCCAAACGATCCTTTTTTACTGTAGCTGCAAAAGAAAATATGCATTTGAAGCGGAAGCTGTGAAATATGATACTGAACTATCGGTCTCGTGCCAAGGATTGTTCTCCACGCAGCATGAGTTGATGTTCGACAAGGGGTATATTAATCGAGTGGCGACAGGATGTGGAAAAGAGCCGTCTGTCGTTAGTGGGAAGACAACAAGTGTACTTACCACCCTTCTATCAAGTGTCACCCCTTTTTAGTATACTAAACTGTCCCTGAGCACCCTATCGTCCCTTTCATTGCACCCGGCCATCGAGATGATCTCGTGAAAATATCCCGAAGGACATGGTAAATTAACCAATATCAAAACGCTTCGTAATTCCACGTCCCGAAATTCGAGATTTGGTCTAAAAGTTCAAAGTTTTTAAATTCCAAGGTCTGAAATTTGTGAAACTCTAAATCCTCAAACTGCACACTCGCTAAGTTACAAAAATTTCCAAACTCATCTCCAAATTTCCGTATCCGTAAAATGTGAAAATCTACCAAAGTCGATAAATCTATTAGCTCCTCGTCTTCCGTGCGTCGGCGTTACGTCACCCTGCGTTCTCCTCCTTTCGCAAACGTTCGACGCACTTTTTCCTAGCGATCGCAGAAGTGAAAGCAACGACCGCGTTAATAGCCCGCGTTCGCCGTTGATCTGGGATGGCAAACAAAACGAGATCTATCCAGTCCGCGGACATAGTCGCGAGACCTATTAAATTGCGACGGAGCTGAAAGCCTAGAATCCTAAGCACTCTCGAGCTGGTGTTAGGACCGTCAATATATTGCCAGTAACTGATTCTAGTAGCATTGCAAGTAGCTAATCGAATTTGTGCTAGGTCTGTTTGAATTACGGAGAGTGGTATTATGGGGCGAGGAATTATGGAGGGATGTAGAATTATGGCGCGGGGAACTACCACGTGTCGTAGTTCCACGCATTGTAATTTCTCGCGTCGTAGTTCTACGCGTCGTAGTTCCACGCGCCGTAATTCCACGCGTCGTAGTTCCACGCG
>NW_003797255.1:1206986-1218507 GCF_000220905.1 Megachile rotundata
TCGCTATAATTCCAAGCGTCATAGTTCCACGCGCCGTAATTCCACGCGTCGTAGTTCCACGCGCCGTAATTCCACGCGTCGTAGTTCCACGCGTTGTAGTTCCACGCGCTATAATTCCAAGCGTCGTAGTTCCACGCGCTGTTATTCCACGACCCTAAATTCCATGCATCGTAATTCCATGCTCCATAGTTACATGCGCCATAGCTCCACGCGTCGTAGTTCCACGCGTTGTAATTCCACGCTCCGAAATTCCAAGCGCCATAATTCCACGTCCTGAAATTTCATGCGCCGTAATTCCACGCATTGTAATTCCACGCGCTGTTATTCCACGACCCTAAATTCCACGCATCGTAATTCCATGCGCCATAGTTCCACACGTCGTAGTTCCACGCACCGTAATTCCACGCGCCATAGTTCCACGCGTTGTAATTCCACGCTCCGAAATTCCAAGCGTCATAATTCCACGTCCTGAAATTCCATGCGCCGTAATTCCACGCGTCATAGTTCCATGCGCTGTAGTTCCACTCGCCGTAAATAATTCCACACAGCACAATGCTACGCCCCGAAATTCCACGCGCGATAGAGAATTTGCCAGTGTAATAACTTGAATGTGAATCGAACTTGACTTGCAAGTGAATGTAAATGTAAGAGCTTGAAAATAAAAATTACTTTCCCAAGAAATGAATACAGCAAGTAACGACATTGTAGCATAGTGTTAAATCGCAGAAACATCCCCACCTAACCTCTAACCCAAAGGACCAGATGTGCAAGACCATCAATCAGTGATCGATCATTCGAAAGCCATCAGACTTAATGAAAACGATGTTTAACCCCGTGGAACGGCTAACTGGCAACAATTTAATATAATTGCTCCCGCTTTGCTTTAAAGCTGAAAAATCCGAAAGTTAGCACAATCAACGGAGCATCGACCCGTTGAACTCAAATAATAAGGCTTAATTAAGGCCCGTTCACATTTATCTGCTCTTTCGCACGCGGCATCATAAAAAAGAAAGAAACGGCAGAAAATGCATCGGTCGATCATTCGATTCCACTTTAATCCAGCCGAACGATCCATCGACGTCCGTCCACGTTTCAGGCTCGGTGAAATCGTAGTTGGTATGCTCGATGATAGTAATTAATAACCTGGCATCGGTTCGAGCGATTCCATCGAATCGGATCGATCGATCAACCGCGATCGTCTGCTTAGACGTAGTCTAACCCGTGCAATATCATTATCATCGAGACTGTGCGAACTTCTCGTATCGCGTAAAAGCACTAGGTACGTGCGGTGATAAATTCAGAGCTGGTGAACACGGAGCTGGATGAGAATTAATGACGGTGAATCGTGGGTTACGCCGGCATTTGCTGATCTGGATTTTGCTGTGCCGATCAACGCAATGCATTGGGAATTTTGCTGATATCTTTTATTGTTTTTGTTTTGAGAACTGATGCAGGGTGAGTTTTGCTGATGAGTGGAGGAAAATTAATTTGTACGTGTGGCATCTGAAATATTTGGGGATTAGGCAATATGGTAATATGACTATATGGTAATATCACTACATGGCAATATGACTATATGGCAATATGACTACATGGCAATATGACTATATGGCAATATGACTACATGACAATATGACTATATGGCAATATGACTACATGACAATATGACTATATGACAATATGACTATATGACAATATGACTACATGACTATATGACTATATGACTATATGACTATATGACTATATGACAATTTGACAATTTGACAATTTGACAATTTGACAATTTGACTACTTGACAATTTGACTACATGACAATTTGACTACATGACAATATGCCTATATGACTATATGACTATATGACTATATCACAATATGACTATATGACTATATCACAATATGACTATATGACTATATGACTATATGACAATTTGACAATTTGACAATTTGACTACTTGATAATTTGACTACATGACAATTTGACTACATGACAATATGACTACATGACAATATGACTACATGACAATATGACTATATGACAATATGTCTGTATGACAATATGACTATATGACTATATGACAATTTGACAATTTGACAATTTGACAATTTGACAATTTGACAATTTGACAATTTGACAATTTGACAATTTGACAATTTGACAATTTGACAATTTGACAATTTGACAATTTGACAATTTGACAATTTGACAATTTGACAATTTGACAATTTGACAATTTGACAATTTGACAATTTGACAATTTGACAATTTGACAATTTGACAATTTGACAATTTGACAATTTGACAATTTGACAATTTGACAATTTGACAATTTGACAATTTGACAATTTGACAATTTGACAATTTGACAATTTGACAATTTGACAATTTGACAATTTGACAATTTGACAATTTGACAATTTGACAATTTGACAATTTGACAATTTGACAATTTGACAATTTGACAATTTGACAATTTGACAATTTGACAATTTGACAATTTGACAATTTGACAATTTGACAATTTGACAATTTGACAATTTGACAATTTGACAATTTGACAATTTGACAATTTGACAATTTGACTACTTGACAATTTGACTACATGACAATTTGACTACATGACAATATGACTACATGACAATATGACTACATGACAATATGACTATATGACAATATGTCTGTATGACAATATGACTATATGACTATATGACAATTTGACAATTTGACAATTTGACAATTTGATAATTTGACCACTTGACAATTTGACTACATGACAATATGGCTATATGACAATTTGACAATTCGACTCTTCGCATAAATTGATTCACATCCTAAGGTGATCCACACTATCCATCAGGCTTAACATAACAATTTAAACAAAGTATTTTCTAACTAAATCTATAGTATTATACACATGGTGAAACCAAATTGAAACAAGCAATGATGGCGAACAATAAAAGACTTGGTGATAGTAAGAAGTCCTTTGATAGCTACCTTTGGTTACAGAGACTAAAATATTTGCATAAACAATAATTTGAAACATTTCCATCATGAATGAACACAGCATCCAAGTGACGACAGTAGTTGATTGCCCTAAAAAACGTTCCTCACCAGATGATTAAACCACGGATGTGTTCAATAGATAATTAAGACCCGCGTCAGGTCTCTATCGTCCACAATAATTCTTGCGATATAATTGCATTCGAAAATGGAAGCAGCTGATTTCCTGGCATTAGTCGTCATTCTCATCATCTTTCCGTAGCAAGGATGTTCACCGTAATTCCAATTCTTCAACTCTGCCACCGAACGGAAGTAATCAACGGCGCTGGATCGTTCAAGGGATTTTTATCTCTTCCGCGGATATTACGATCGCACCAGTAGCAATTCACACCTTTCGGTGGGTTCGAAATTGCCGCGGCATTTGGAAAGTTCCTAGTCACCCATCTGATCGCCTACCATGCCCAATGGTGTCCAGCTTCGTCGATCAACCGAGGGTTCATGCATTTTCCGCGCGTTAGACTCGCTTGCGAGTCGTTTTCAGACGATCGTCAGCGACAATCTCACGCGTTCAATGAGAATAAAAATTTGCGACGCGTAAAAGATTATTCTTTTGTAATATTCTTTTATTATAATTTCACTTCGACTTTTTTTGTGGAACATTTTTATCTTGAAGTCAAGTTATTCTCTTGGTATTATGAAGAGATCAAATGGAACTATAATGTGTGGAATTTCGAAACGTGGAATTACGGCGCGTGGAACTACGACACGTGGAACTACGACGCGTGGAATTTCGAAGTGTGGAATTACAGCGCGTAGAATTTCGGGAACTCAGAATTACGTCGCGTGGAATTACGGCACGTGGAATTTCGGGGCGTGGAATTACAGCGCATGGAATTTCGGGACATGAAATTACGGCGCGTGGAATTACGACGCGTGGAATTATTGCGCATGGAATTACAGCGCGTAGAATTTCGAGACCTCAGAATTACCGCGCGTGGAATTAAAGCGCGTGGAACTACGACGCGTGGAACTACAGCGCGTGAAACTACAACGCGTTGAATTACAGCGCATGGAATTTCGGGACATGAAATTACAGCGTGTGGAATTATTGCGCGTGGAATTACAGCGCGTAAAATTTCAAGACCTTAGAATTCCGTCGCGTGGAACTACGATGCGTGAAATTACAGCGCGTGGAACTACGACGCGTGGAATTACAGCGTACGGAATTTCGGGACGTGAAATTATGACGCGTGGAACTAGGACGCGTGAAACTACGGCGCATGGAACTACAACGCGTGAAACTGCAACGCGTGGAATTACAGCGCATGGAATTTCGGGAGATGAAATTACGGCGCGTGGAATTACGACGCGTGGAACTACGACACGTGGAATTATTGCGCGTGGAATTACAGCGCGTGGAATTTCGAGACCTTAGAATTCCGGCGCGTGGAACTACGATGCGTGGAATTACAGCGTATGATATTTCGGGACGTGAAATTACGACGCGTGGAATTAGAACGCGTGAAATTACGGCGCATGGAACTACAACGCACAAAGTAGCACTGCACAGAATGCCGTGTGGAATGTAACTATATAAATTAGCCTGTAACGTAAGAGCAGCCATTAATCGCTCGCGCAAAGAAGTAAAAAAATCATCGAACGATGAAATTACCGTTTAAAACAGATTGATCCTATTAATGTCTCGATGCGTGTCGGTGGACGGACGCGTGTTACGCAACGGTGTTGGCGATCGGAACGACGGGCAACCGGCTCGCAAACCAAGTCTAATCCAGAACGTGAGATCATTTAGAATCGAGGGAGCCACGTCGATACGCGGGTATCGAATTATTAATTACCCTAACCTCGAACTAGGCGTAAGCTTGCACGTGTATTAGTCTCCGCTTACAAAGCTTCGCCAAGCGGTCCTGTTCTTCGAGATCGCCTTCTATTGTCGCTTCTAATGATCCATGGGAGCGGCTTTACCTATACTGGGTGTTTACTAAAAGATTTGGTGGACAAATTTTTGAAGGTTTGAGAATTTGATGGTTGGAAGACATATTCTTGGAGATTTAAGAAATTTTGATATTTGGAAATTTGAGACATCATTACGGCGCGTGGAATTACGACGCGAGGAATTACGATGCGTGGAATTAATGCGCGTCGAACTATGACGCGTGGAATTACAACGCTTGGAATTTCGGGACGTGGAATTACTACGCGTGGAACTACGACGCGTGGAATTACGATGCGTGGAATTACGACACGTGGAATTTCCGGACGTAGAATTACTACGCGTGGAACTACGACGCGTGGAATTACGATGCGTGGAATTTCGGGACGTGGAATTACTACGCGTGGAACTATGACGCGTGGAGATACAATGCGTGGAATTACGACACGTGGAATTTCCGGACATGGAATTACTACGCGTGGAACTACGACGGGTGGAATTACAGCGCGTGGAATTACGACGTGTGGAACTATGACACGTGGAGTTACAATGCGTAGAATTACTACACGTGGAATTATGGCGCATGGAATTTCGGGACGAGGAACTACGACGCGTAGAATTATGGCGCATGGAATTTCAGGACGTGGAATTATGGCGCATGAAATTACGTCGCATGGAATCATTTTCCAACACCCTGTATATGAAGCGATTAATCCGAATTCATTGATTCTCCTCGAACTCTCTATTCGGACAAAAGAGGACAAAGGTGTTTGATCGTCCGGCAACATGGATCGTTAATTACCGGTGGTCCGATAGAAAGAGATTACGTCACGGAATCACGTCGAAATCGATCGAAATAATGGTAATAAATGATCCGTAATTCACGTTAATGTAGAGGCGAGTTTATAAATTGTTCTCGACAAGCGGTCACCGTCGATCTCGTCTCTCTACTTGTCGTAATACCCTTCCGGGCGAATAGCACAGCCTGATAGAAGAAGGTTTCGTCTGCAGTCGGAGAAAGCGTTTATTTATGGCGCAACGGCTTTCCGATGATATTTCATCGATGATACTGTAAGGACTTTCCTTATTTGCATCTCTGAGGTATCGTTTGATTCTGTGTTTCCGTTATTCTGACGTTACATTAGATTCCCTTGATCAAGCTACAAATACAGAGTACATATTCTGCGTATACGCTTTTTCAAAAAGAAGCCGTATTCTATTACGATTGTTCTATTCAATTTGCTTTATTTTGGTATGGTTTCCATGTGCTGCAATTCCACGCATTGCAATTCCACGCGCTGTAGTTCCACGCAGTGCAATGCCATGAGTTTTAATTTCACTTAATGCGATTTTTACCGTTGCAATTCCACGCAATGCAAGTTCTGACATTGCAATTCCACACGATAGAGTACTAAGCGCCGCAATTCCATGTGCTGCAATTCCGTGCGCTGCAATTCCACTCGATACGGTGCTAAGGGTCGCAATTCCGCCCTAAGCAATTCATGCTTCGCAATTCCACTCCCTGCAATTCCATGCATTGCAATTCCGCTCACTGCAATTCAACGCGTGGCAATTCCACGCAATGCAATTTCTGATATTGCAATTCCACGCCATAGAGTACTAAGCGCCGCAATTCCATATGTTGCAATTCCACTCGCTACGGTGCTAAGGGTTGCAATTCCACCCTAAGCAATTCATGCCCCGCAATTCCACTCCCTGCAATTCCACGCCTCGCAATTCCACTCTCTGCAATTCCATGCCTCGCAATTCCACTCCCTGCAATTCCATGCATCGCAATTCCACTCACTGCAGTTCAACGCGTGGCAATTCCACGCACTATAATTCTGATCGTCGGAATTCCACGTTCATGAATTCTATGCACCGTAATTCCACGAGTCGCAATTCCAAACGTTAAGCTACTATGCCCCACAATTCCACGTAATACCGCATGGAATTTCCTGTATTACAAATCCACCTCTCGTGATTACTTGTGTCGCAGTTGCATGTGCTGTAATTTCATGAACTGCAATTCCACATATCGCAGTCCTCGTCGCCGCAGTTCTGTGCTCCATAATTGAATAGTTTATTTTGCATCTTGTCACATTACCATGCGCTATATTGCATCAAAATTCTGCCCATTGTACCCCATATCCCAGATTCGCGTTCCCCGCAGGATTGACACACCTGATGCGTCACGTGTATCAAGATCGTAACGAAGCACACTAGCTGGCACACGCGGAGCAAGTGCATGAAACGCAAAGAACGACGTCGAATAATCGGCCGAACGAATTTCGTCGATTTATCGTGACGCAGGCATCGGATCGTCCGTGATTCGGGTTTGGTTCGTTTGATCGAGCGCCGCGGTGATTGCCTCGGCTCGATATCGGCTCCCGCATCTGGCCCGGCTAATGATTATTGGCCATGAGCCCACTTTACCTTATTTTTACCGCGGACAGCGCGAGCATCGGCTCGCGTCCGTGCGCTCGCACTCGCGCGAATCGGATCCGCTCGCGCTATGAAGTTCGCCGCGGCGCGAGTTATCGAGTCATCCAGGGAGAAGCTTCCAACACACGGGTACGGAGGCTCCTTGGGGATCGTGACTTTCGGTTCCCGGTGTAAATCGAACGATGTAATAAAGATCGATCGCGAACTCCGTCCGGTCTGTTGCCGTTTTTAATCCGCGGAACCGAGCCGCGAGAACGCTTGTCCGTAACACGATGCAACATGACCCGGCGCGATCAAGGAGCCCGCGAGTAATTGGCCGGAGAGGAATTATCTTACCGGAGATTTTTTGCCGACGTCTCTCGGTATAATCGACTGTCTCATGAATTATTGATACGCCTCTTGAAATTCTGCGTTAATATCGACAACTTCTGTGCTGCTTATTTCTTCTCGATGATTCAGTAATGTGTGGACAGTGACTGTTTTAGCGGCAACTGTTTGCATCTGGGAGATGGATTTTTGTATGACGGTGTTCTGCTTTTTCGGCAAGGTATACTAAGGTACATACGTATTTGACAAGGTTATGTGTTCGATGAGATACGTAGGCAAGGTATATGAATGTTTAGCATGGTATGTATATGGTGTGTCATAATTAGTGTAGGTTCCTGAAATAGGGGGTAGGTGACGTGATTCTGAATAAGATTTCCCTTTGCAGAAATGGGATCTGACGCTTCGTTTTGGAATTATTAAGGAAAAACACAGGACCAATCAGAGCGCGAGACGCGTGCGCAGGCGCGAGACAGCTCCGCCCAGCGGCTGAGCGCGCGCAATCCTTGCGCTCTGATTGGTCCTGTATTTTTCCTTAATAATTCAAAAACGAAGCTTCGGAGCGAATTTTTGCAAAGGGAAAAGCTGTTCAGAATCTCGAACCCCATCACCCAATTCCGAGAGTTACACTAGTTGTGAGACACCCCGTATTTGGAAGTTGAAGGTGTGAATATTTAACCCCTTAATTGCACCCAAAATTCAATCGCATTAAAAATATGAATCTCCTTTAACACATTCCATAACTGTAACTATTAAAATAAATTTTCAGAAGTTTAAAATTGAAGATTATATGCATCTACTCCAAGAATACTAATTTTCTCAAAGCTGTTACAGTCTTCCGATCGAAAAATTAAATTAAAGTTAATGGATATCGCTTCCGATCGATGTCCGAGACGGTTCGCTGAAAATATTTCGCGGAGAAGCCCTGTGATCCATTCGTGGTCTCTTATACGCTTGTATATACTAGCGTAATGATGGTTTACGGGCGATGGAGCAGCGGTGCCCGGAGCAGCCGTGTTGGACATGCGGTAAACCGCAGAACGCAGCCGCGGCAAAACCCACGGTGAAACATTTGCGGACGAGAATCGACGGTGGCTTGCGAGACGATGCGCGTTAAGCTTAATTACCTCGTCCTGCGTCTTTCCTTCTGGAACCTGCTGCCGAGAAGCTCGTGTCATCGTAAACTTTCATTGTACCTTTCACGGAAATGCACCTTTGCGCGATCAGATACTCTTTTCATTGTAGAATGTTGGATGGAACATTATTCATGAATCATTCTTTAATATCTTCTAGAATTTTACCATTTTTTTATTATGAGGAAATTGGGATCTTCTGCTTTTGTTTTTATAGTAAGAAATATGAGGGATTTTTAGATTAAATTTTCAGTTGTAATTTTTGAAATTTCATTTGGAATTTCGGGACAGATAATTACCTAATGGGTAATTCACTGATTCATGTATTTTCCTAATGCGTAAGTTACCGACACGTAATTCAGGGAATTACAAATTTCCTGATTCGTGATTCCTAATCTAATAGCCTAACCTTACTTAACTTAATCCCTAATTCCCAAATTTCCAAATCTCAAAATTTTCCAAATTTTCCGACTTTTCAAATTTTCCAAGTTTCCAAATTTCCCAAAGTTCCCATATTTCCCAATTTTCCTAATTTCACAAAATTTCTCCAGATTTCCCGATTTTCCTTATTTCCTAAATCTCCAAATTTTCCAAATTTCCCAATTTTTCAAATTTCCACAATTTCCCCAATTTCTCAATTTTCCCAATTTCTCAAAATTTTCCCAATTTCCTAAATTTCCCCAATTTCTCAATTTCTAAAAATTTCCCCAGATTTCCCAATTTTCCCAATTTCCTAAATCTCCAAATTTCCCAATTTTCCCCATTTTTCAAAATGTTCCAATTTCCCCAATTTCCCAATTTCCTAAATTTCTCAATTTCCCCAATTTCTCAAAATTTCCCCAGATTTCCCAATTTTCCCAATTTCATAAATCTCCAAATTTCCCAATTTTCACCATTTTTCAAAATTTCCCAATTTCCCCAATTTCCCAATTTCCCAATTTCCTAAATTCCCAAATTCCCAAATTCTCAAATTTCCAAATTTCCAAATTCCCAAATTCCCAAATTCCTAAATCCCCAAATCCCCACTCACCTAAATCCCTAAATCTCCAAATTCCCTAAATCTCCAAATCCCCAAATTTCCAACCCCCAAAATTCCCAAATTTCCAAATTTCCAAATTCCCTAATCTCCAAATCCCCAAATCTCCAAATTCCCACCCTCCTAAATCCCCAAATTTCCAGCCCACCAAAATTCCACTAATGACAAAAATTCCCAAATCCCCAAATTCTCAAATTCCTAAATCTCCAACTCCCTAAATTTCCCAAATTCCCCAAAACTTAAAATCCTCAAATCTCCAAATTCCCAAATTTCCAAATTCCCTAATCTCCAAATCCCCAAATCCCCAAATTCCCACCCTCCTAAATTCCCAAATTTCCAGCCCACCAAAACTCCACCAATGACCAAAATTCCCAAATCCCCAAATCTCCAACTCCCTTAATTCTCCAAATTCCCAAATTCCTAAATCCGCAAATTCCCACCCTCCTAAATCCCCATATTTCCAACCCCCCAAAACTCCACCAATCACCAAAATTCCCAAATCCCCAAATCTCCAACTCCCTAAATTCCCCAAATTCCCCAAACCTCCAACTCTCCACCGCATCAAATCCTCAACCTCCCCATTTCCCACCCCCAAATCTCCTCCCACCCCTTCCACTAAACCAAAACTTCATAAACCGCAATATTCTCCCTCCCCGATCTCTCCCTTCAATAACTCAATCCCGGCACGCGTCATTTGCACTCGAAGTACCCATACGACCATCCACAACCATACTAAATCAATTACAAGCATCGATAACGTCGAACCCCTTTCCAGGTGCGAAATATGATGGCTTTAATAACGTAATCGCAGATAATTCCTCGGCGCATAATGGTTGTATATCCACGCATGTTAAAATGATCGTGATTCCCGGTGAAGTAAGGGCTGTTAAAGGGAGGAACGGCGATAAAACCCGAACCGTTAAGGATCGACATAATTAAATGGGTACTTACAAGGCGAGCTTGTTGGTAATACGTGAAGGCAACGAAACGAAACTGACGAAGTCGGCTTATGTACCTCTAGGCGGTCGGGGATAATTCGACTTCTTATCAAGCGGCGTTAAGCAGTTTCGTTCATTAAAAGGGGACTGGCAAGAACGCTCCCACTTTTTCTTTCTCTTTTTGTCCCTCGCTTGCCGCAACAGTCTACGTAATAAAACGTGTTCGCCGTAACGGCTGCTACGGGACGGCCTACTACTTATCAATTACAATAATGGCACTATTAAATAACGGCCGACGTGTTAGGTTACTCTTATGAGTTAAAACGGAGTTTCACGTAAACACGGTAACCATGTTTTACCGGGTACATATTTTAGGTTAAGTACGTATTTTAGGTTAAGTCGAGGAGAGATTAGGTTGCAACGGTCACGTTTGATTGAGGAGAACATTTGTTTTACCTTCATTTTACGGAGTTGGGTTCATTTAGAGTAGTTGGGGGTTGAGTACAGTTTAGTGAGAAGTACAGAGGATGTGGGAATTTGGGGATTTGGGAATTGGGGACGTTGGGATTTGGGGACGTGGGAATTTGGGAACGTTGGAAATTTGGGGATTTGGAAATTGAGGACGTTGGGATTTGGGGGCGTGGGGATTTGGGGGCGTGGGGATTTGGGGACGTGGGGATTTGGGGACGTGGGGAT
>NW_003797255.1:1236322-1251557 GCF_000220905.1 Megachile rotundata
CAATCCCTAGATCCCTAGATCCCAACAATCCCTAGATCCCAACAATCCCTAGATCCCAACAATCCCTAGATCCCAACAATCCCTAGATCCCAACAATCCCTAGATCCCAACAATCCCTAGATCCCAACAATCCCTAGATCCCAACAATCCCTAGATCCCAACAATCCCTAGATCCCAACAATCCCTAGATCCCAACAATCCCTAGATCCCAACAATCCCTAGATCCCAACAATCCCTAGATCCCAACAACGCCTAGATCCCAAGAATCCCTAGATCCCAACAATCCCTAAATCCCAAGAATCCCTAGATCCCAACAATCCCTAGATCCCAACAATCCCTAGATCCCAACAATCCCTAGATCCCAACAATCCCTAGATCCCAAGAATCCCTAGATCCCAAGAATCCTTCGATCCCAAGAATCTCTAGATCCCAAGAATCCCTAGATCCCAACAATCCCTAGATCCCAACATCCCTAGATCCCAGATCCCTAGATCCCAGTATCCCTAGATCCCAAATTCCTAAACCCAACAATCCCTAGATCCCAAAATTTCCTACATCTAAAATCGTCAAACCTCAAAAATCCCTAGATTCGAAATTGTCAAATCCCAAAATCCCCAGAGCCCAAAATCCCGTGTCCCCAAGAACTCTAGATCCCGAATTCTGTATATCTCAAAAAATCCCTAGGTATATCCCAAATTGCATAGATCGAAAAATCCTGAAATCCCTAGTTTCCTAGATATAACGAGTGGAATTGAGAGACACTGGCATGCAATGTTGCACGCCCAGAGAGGCACGTTGGTAGATCCTTAATGAGGCGTCGATTAGATCGGGCAGATATCGAGGATCCAGAGGATCCACGAAGCATCGCGATGACGAATCGTGAAACACGACCCGTAGGATCTCTTTGTGACGCAAAATGAACCGCGATCCCTTCTTACCCTCCCTAAACGAACGGAATCCAGCCTGGAAATCTTACAACCGAGTCTCTACTCTATCGGTTAAATTCATCGCTCTCTCGTGGTCCTCGTAAAATCGTCGCTTACCGGGCATCGAAATCACTGGCGGACACGATGAAACAGGATTCGACCGGTTGGATCGAACGTGACAGATCATTAATTGCATTTATCGGAGACGTCGAACGTGGGTCATTTTGGATGTGGGTAGTGATGGCTTCAACTTCAATTTCTTCTTATTAGTTCAAGTTATTTATTTATTGTTTATGGGTAATGTATAGTGTACAAGATTAAACGAGGGGATGTGTGTACATGTAGGTGCACATATGTACATGTATGTTGTAGAATGTATACATATATGCTGTGGAATATATGAACACGTGTGTTATAGAATGTATCACGTTGTAGAATATGTGAACATATGTGTTATGCAATGTATGTACACGTACGTCATATATGAACACATGTGTATGTTGTATAATGTATGTATACGTACGTCATAGAATATGTGAACACATATGTGTGTTATAGAATGCATGTATCACGTTGTAGAATATGTGAGCATATATGTTACGTAATGCATGTACACATACGTCATAAAATATATGAACACATATGTGTGTTATAGAATGTATGTATCACGTTGTAGAATATGTGAACATATGTGTTATGCAATGTATGTACACGTACGTCATATATGAACACATGTGTATATTATATAATGTATATATACGTACGTCATAGAATATATGAACACATATATGTGTTATAGAATGCATGTATCACGTTGTAGAATATGTGAACATATATGTTATGCAATGCATGTACACGTACGTCATATATGAACACATGTGTATGTTGTATAATGTATGTATACGTACGTCATAGAATATGTGAACACATATGTATGTTATAGAATGTATGCATGCATCACGTTGTAGAATATGTGAACATATATGTTATGCAATACATGTACACGTACGTCATATATGAACACATGTGTATATTATATAATGTATGTATACGTACGTCATAGAATATGTGAACACATATGTGTGTCATAGAATGTATGTATAAATCACGATGTGGAATATGTGAACATATGTTATGCAATGCATGTACACATACGTCATGAAATATATGAACACATATGTTATAGAATGCATGTATGCATACATTACATTCTGTAATAATTCTAAAATTAATAATGAACGATATATAAAATTATATTCCTCGCATGAGCAACCTTCGTGCACAAATAACATGTCTACACATATGCAAATGTGGTCCACGCATGATGACCTCAGTCCATAGACAGTTCGCCTAAAATAATTTATCAAATTGCTTTTACCAAATTCATCAGTAGAATATGTCTATGTGTAATTTTTATTAATAGAAAGATTTGGTTGCATGTCGGTAATAAATCACGAGAATTTCGAAGCAAACGAACGCGGCAATAACTCGGGGCAAATTATTAGATAGAATTACGCTCGCAGATGTACCGATTACATAACAAACATTCCACCCCTGTGGCCAGGGGGTTAATGAATATGGAGGGCCGGCCATTACACGCGGAGGTACAACACGGTTCGCTAACCGCGACATTCTAATTACCATCACGTACGCGATCGACGCGTTCCATGGGCCTCCCAGTTTTTCGATCGTTCCCGGAGCGGTCAGTTAATCAAATGCAGAGCTTAACAAAGAGAAACTCGAAGATCGATCTCGGCGTTACCGGCTCGTCGGGCAAACCCGTTCTCCCCACCTCGGCTGGTATTGTCTAATTTATTCGAATGATCGTGTAAAGACCATCTCGAATAACGTGCACCTGTAAACGCGAAACGCCGACCACAACGACGGGATGGACAGGGCCATGGCTACCCATAAAGCGTGCTACTAATAACGCGGTGATCGGACTCGTAAAAGCTGCCGAACCGAAAACACGCCGCTGCCGAGACCGTTCTTTTTTTTACTCCTTTTTCTTTTCGTGTTTCCGTTGTGAAACGAGGTTTAGAAATTATGGATGTTGTGGATGTCGAGGGTAGGGAGACAGGTGGAGGGGGAATTTTTAGTTTTGATAGTTTCTGAATTGCATATACATATGTTCACACGTGTACGTACATAATTACATGTGTATGTGTAGACACATTCACATGTTCACATATACACACCTTTACGGATACATACATTCACATATGCACATGTTGCCATACATTTCCATAACACATATTCACATATGCACACATTTACATATACAAAAATTCATATATACACATATTCACATATGCACACATTCACATATACACATATTCACATATGCACACATTCACATATACAAAAATTCACATATACACATATTCACATATGCACACATTCACATATACACACATTCACATATACAAAAATTTATATATACACATATTCACATATGCACATATTCACATACACAAAAATTCACATATACACATATTCACATATGCACACATTCATATATACACACATTCACATATGCTTACATTCACATATACACATATTCACACATATGCATCGTTACACAATTACTCGTGTTACCAGATTTTAACACTCACCCATACCACCATACTTCATCACAATTACCTCGAAGTCGTCCAACATGACCAGACTACCAATAAATCATTCGACACGAACAAGAACCGATATCAATAAAGAAACTAAGTATCAATAACCAATACACCCCAATAACAATCGCAAATCTTATCCCTATTCCTTTCCACGATTACGTCGTCGAAAGACTCGCGTTTAATCTCGAATAGAGGTTGACCGGTGTTAGCGAGGGTCTTTTTCGAGCCGTTTCGCGATCCGTTCTTTACGACGCCAATTACTCGGCCATCGATGGAACGGTTGCGGGATATTGACGAGTGGGTTCCGTTACTTGGACAACGTGGAAGAGGGAGGGCAATCATCCAGGCCGGGCATCGATTTGCCCTCGAAATCGAATCGATGCTGCACCGTCCGTTTGTCATGTCAATAACAGTAACCGAGGAATGAAATCGTGTAAACGACCGGCAATCGTTCTTTATTTTTCGTCTTTAAACTTCTATACCTCGTTCGATTTCGTGCAGCCGAATTTTTATTGCTTTCCTTTTCACCGTAATACCGATGCTCCGGGGATAATCGAATCGGAATTTACACGTTAACTCTAAGTTATTCGCTGAAGGGCTGCTCCATAAATGTTTCCACACTTTTCAACGAGAATTCTTAGTGACGGAATCGCGGAGTTTATCGCGTTTGAGAATCATTTTTTTCTTATCCTTTCGGCCTTGACATTTGAATTTTTTTCGTTTAGGTACTTTCTCTTTGGATTTGGGAATTTTTTGGCGTTTGGGGTTGGGAAAGATTTTAGGCAATATAGGGAGATGTGATTTTAGGCGATATAGGGAGATGTGATTTTAGGTAAGATAGAGATGTGAATTTATGCAATATAGTGAGATGTGAATTTATGCAATGTAGGAAGGTGTGAATTTATGCAATATAGTGAGATGTGAATGTACGCAATGTAGGAAGGTATGAATTTATGCAATATAGTGAGATGTGTATTTATGCAGTATAGTGAGATGTGAATTTATGCAATATGGGAACGTGTGAATTCATGCAATATAGGAAGGTGTGAATTTATGCAATATAGTGAGATGTAAAGTTATGCAATATAGTGAGATGTGAATTTATGCAATATAGGAACGTGTGAATTCATGCAATATAGGAAGGTGTGAATTTATGCAATATAGTGAGATGTAAAGTTATGCAATATAGTGAGATGTGAATTTATGCAATATAGGAACGTGTGAATTCATGCAATATAGGAAGGTATTTTTAAAATTTCCAAATTTTTAACACAGTCTATAAAACTAGCCAACCCCCAAACTCATAAAACCCTTCGAACAACCGTGTAATGAACCCCAGAATAAATAGAATCTGAGGAGTCGAGTTGATCACGTGTCCGCTCATTACCCCGTCCGCTTAAAATCGCGGCAATAAAGCAAGGAAAAAAGGGAGTGTAAGTGGCAAAAGGAAGAGGCTGGTATCCCCCGGTAACATTAGTACGTAGTCCCCCGTTGGAAAAAGGTGTTTTAAATAAACGTTCGGGGCGGCATATCGGATACACCTTTGGTTGTACCAACCTGTACCTACCTGTCCGGCCAGCCAAGGGCCGTATCTGCGCTAGAATCGTAAAGGCACGAGTTTTACGAGCCGTCCCGTGAAATTAATACACGTGTCTCGCGTTCTCTCGAATTCGGTGCCGATTATGTAGCCGGAGCTAACCCGACACTCCACGCTTTTATATTTATTTTCCAGTTTCGGGTTACCTAAACCCTCCCTTCGCCCGCTAATTGATCGCCAAGCTAATCCGAAATGCGGCGGCCCGGCTCATTACCGTAATCAACGACAAAACGTATGGCGGAACGGTAACGAGCGTGTCGTTGCTCCGCGATCATCGGTTTCATAATTTAGCAATTTTCAAATTTCCCAGTTTCTCAAATTTGAAATTTGTCGATCTTATCATTTCTTAATTTCGCAATTTTTAAAGCTAGCAATCTTACAATCTCGAAATTACACAATTTAAAAAATTTTTAAATTCATTAATCTTGCAATCCTTCAATTTCACAATTTCAAAATTGAATCAATGTTACAATGTCCCAATTTTACAATTTACCAATATCCCTAGATCCAAAATATCTCTGGTTCCAAATATCCCTAGATTGCAAGATGTCTGGTTCTACAATATCCCTAGATTCCAATATTCCTAAATCCAAAATATTTCCAGATCCACATATCCCTAGATTCCAATATCATTAGTTCCAAAATATCCCTAGAGTCTAATATCGCTGGTTCCAAAATATCCCTAGATTCTAATATTCCCAGATCCAACATATCTCTAGATCCACATATCCCTAGATTCCAATATCATTAGTTCCAAAATATCCCTAGAGTCTAATATCGCTGGTTCCAAATTATCCCTAGATCCCATATCGCTAGTTCCAAATTATCCCTAGATCCCAATATCGCTAGTTCCAAAATAGCTCTAGATCCAAAATATTCCTAGATCCCAAAAATCCCTAGTTCCAGAATATCCCTAAATCCAAAATATCCCTAGATCCTAGTATCCCTAATTCCCAATGTCCCTCAATTCCAATATCCCTAGATCCAAAAATCCTCAGTTCCAAAATATCCCTAGATCCTAGTATCCCTAATTCCCAATATCCCTAGATCCAAAATATCCCTAGATCCTAGTATCCCTAATTCCCACTGTCCCTCAATTCCAATATCCCTAGATCCAAAAATCCTCAGTTGGAAAATATCCCTAGATCCTAGTATCCCTAATTCCCAATATCCCTAGATTCCAATATCCCTAGATCCAAAAATCCTCAGTTGGAAAATATCCCTAGATCCTAGTATCCCTAATTCCCAATATCCCGAAATTCCAATATTCCTAGATCCAAAAAATCCTCTGTTCCAAAATATCCCTATATCCTAGTATCCCTATTTCCCAATATCCCTAAATTCCAATATCCCTAGATTCCAATATCCCTAGATTCCAATATTCCCAGATCCCAATATCCCATTCCCTTAAATTAAAAAACCCAAAAACTTCCAATTCCCCATTTTCAATTTGTAAAAATTTAAAGTCTCCCAACCTTCACAACTGTCAAATCTAAAAATACCCGTCTACTCAATTCAACAAAAACTGTGACTTATTACAGCCGTTCCTCCGGTATTCAGACATAATATAATAAAATGTAAGGAGGATCTTGATAGCGAACGAGCAAGTGTTTATTAAAGATTCTCATAATGCGCAACAAGCGGGCAACAATAAGTTGCATAATTCGCCCGTTCATTATTATTATCGGGCAATTACCGGCGCTACGTGTACGAGGATATCCGTAATTTATGTATGTATAATAACGATCCCGTTCCATGACGGGCACGAAGAAGAAGAGAAAGGAAGGCATAGTATTTTTACGCAACACCGCGATTACTGAATCGAGAGCGTAACAGTTCTCTTAGACCGTTTTGTTAATTTTTCATCCGTTAAGCGTTTCATCGGACGCGGGCATTTTATTATACAACGGGACTTTAACCAAAACTTTATATTGAGGTTCTTTTCAATGAAACTTGAAGAATAAATTTATACGACTTGGAGACTCGAAGATAGGAATCTATCAAGTTCGAGTTAGGTTTCTGTAAGATTCACATAAGATCACGTATCCTTATAGTCTTAGCCACTTGACCTTCAACATCAAACACCAGTACAATAAACCTCCCCTCTTACGTTCTTACCGAAATCCATCAACCTAACCTAGTATACACCCATCATTTGAACAAAAGCTGAAAATTCAAAAGCCCCATTGAACAAGATATTTAAACACACCTGTTTGTTTAAACGTCTACTAAGATCTAAGATGTCTACCTTCCGAAACGCGACATGTCTCCTTTCATTCGAACTCCAGCATCGCAACAGTCCGCTCGACGCGTTTCGTCACTCGTCTCGTTGGCATACATCGCGCGCTCATTATGACATCTTGTGACACATACCGTGTGTCTAGCGAAACGATTCCACGCGTTTGACCCCAGATCTCTTTTGTTCCGTTGGCAACGTGTGGCAACGTCGGTTGCCTTAATTTCCGCCGATCCAGGACTAATAAATCGTCGGTGAGACGAGGATTCGTGGCACCGCGGGAAACAGTCGAATGAATTTCGTAATCGGTCCAGGTCCGGTATATCCTTTGCTAGAAAAGTTGCAACAACCGTCGGAACATTCCGCGTCCCAGACAATTACGGGCATCGATCCGCTCGGTTACGCCTACGATCGCTCTTGTTACAAAATCATCGGTCAGCGAGATTAACAAAGGGGGTTCACTGTTTTATCTGTTCCCGATCTGACGGCAATAAAAGTCCGAAGGGGGCACTCGATGGCGAGAGAAAATCTATCGAGGTAGACGGTAACGATCGCTTCCTTAGGGAATGTTTCACTGAGTATACAAATCCCCAAATTCACAAATATTTAAATCTTCAATTCCTTCAATCTACGGAATTCTCCAATTTTCCAATTTCCAACTTTTCTAATTTTCCCATTTCTCAATTTATAATTTTTCTAATTGCCAACTTTTCTAATTTTCCCACTTCTCAATTTATAATTTTCCCACTCTCCAAATTTCCTAATTTCCCAAGTTCCCAATTTCCCAATTTCCCAAGTTCCAAATTTCCCACGTTCCAAATTTCCGAATTTTCCAATTTCCAACTTTTCTAATTTTCCCATTTCTCAATTTATAATTTTCCTAATTTCCAAGTTTCCTAATTTCCCAATTACCCAAGTTCCAAATTTCCCACGTTCCAAATATCCCAATTTCCTAATTTCCCAATTTCCAACTTTTCAAATTTTCCCATTTCTCAATTTATAATTTTCCTAATTTCCAAATTTCCTAATTTCCCAATTACCCAATTTCCCAAGTTCCAAATTTCCAAATTACCAAATTGCCAAATTGCCAAATTTCCTAATTTCCCAATTTCCAACTTTTCTAATTTTCCCATTTCTCAATTTATAATTTTTCTAATTGCCAACTTTTCTAATTTTCCCACTTCTCAATTTATAATTTTTCCAAGTTCCAAATTTCCGAATTTCCCTATTTCCAACTTCTCTAATTTTCCCATTTCTCAGTTTATAATTTTCCCAATTTCCAAATTTTCTAATTTCCCAAATTCCCAAGTCCGAAATCTTCTAATTTCCCACGTCCCAAATTTCCTAATTTCCCAATTTCCAACTTTTCTAATTTTCCCACTTCTCAATTTATAATTTTCCCAATTTCCTAATTTCCCAATTTCCCAAGTTCCAAATTTCCTAATTTCCCACGATCCAAATTTCCTAATTACCTAGTTTCCCAAGTTCCAAATTTGCTAATTTCCTACGTCCAAAATTTCCTAATTTGCCACGTCTCAAATTTCCTAATTTGCCAAGTTCGAAATTTCCTAATTTCCCAATTTCCAACTTTTCTAATTTTCCCATTTCTCAATTTATAATTTTCCCAATTTCCAAATTTCCCAAGTTCCAAATTTGCTAATTTCCTACGTCCCAAATTTCCCAATTTGCGACGTCCCAAATTTCCTAACTTGCCAAGTTCAAATTTTCCTAATTTCCTAATTTCCCAATTTTCAACTTTTCTAATTTTCCCATTCCTCAGTTTATAATTTTCCCAATTTCCTAATTTCCCAAGTTCCAAATTTCCCACGATCCAAATTTCCTAATTTCCCATGTTCCAAATTTGCTAATTTCCTACGTCCCAAATTTCCTAATTTGCCACGTCCCAAATTTCCTAATTTTCCCATTTCTCAATTTCCAAATTTTCTAATTTCCCAATTATCAAATCCCCAAATTTCCAGTGTCCCCAAATTTTCAACGTCCCCAAATTTTCAACGTTCCCAATTTCCAACGTCCCCAAATTTCCAACGTCCCCATATTTCCAAATCCCCAAATTTCCAACGTCCCCAATTTCTAAATCCCCAAATTTCCAAATTTCCAAAATAAATTTCAAATGCCCACAATCCATGTCTCCTCCGAAGCATCAGATATCTAAATTTCCAACCCAGGAATTTTCACATAATTCTCGCACATCCCAAGACACACCCGTTACCACACATCGGCGTAAACAGACTTGAAGCATTGCAAAACAATGGCGAGACATATTTCAAAGAGATTAAAGCCCGGTGATGCAACGAATTATCAGATGCTCACGGTTGGAAAACGCGCTTCCGTCTTTTTTAAAATTCTCGCATTTTCTTCGCGATTAATTCCCAAGATTTAATAAATGTGTTGCGCGTCAGGTATATAAATAGCTGAGGCTACAGGAAGCAAGATAACAACGGTAGCCGTGTTCGTAAAAGTAGAAAACGCGTAAAATATGCAAACCATCCTGGCGATTATTCAATGCTGTTAACGTTGATGCGTACATTAACGCGGTGGATTGTTCGAGCCGAAAAATAAAAGAACGAACCGAGTGAAAAGGATAACGAGCTTTGCACCGTTACGAACTTTTCTGTACGACACAATGAAACCCTGCTCACATTTCCGCCTAATCGTTTCATCAACCCATTTAAATCCTAACATTCCAACGTGGACGATAAAATATTCCCTTATCTTCACCATTAAACGTAGATTCTTTCTCACCCCCTTAAATCTTTTAGATCCTACCGGACGCTCTGTCAGAATCTAATGGATTACGATCGCCTTGGTAACTGTTGTACTGTACGGTAAAAGGGGAAAATCGAATATCTTTGTTGGTATGTTCATATTTGTGGTCTTCGACTTGCTAAACTACTCACTTTATATATTTTTTTCATTTTCTAATATTACATTTTTCAATTTTTCTAATTTTCCAATTTCCCTATTTCTCCACTTTCTCAATTTCTATATTTTCTAATTTCTTATTTGCTCCATTTCCCAATTTCTCAATTTACAATTTTCCTAATTTCCCACGTCCCAAATTTCCTAATTTTCCAAGTTCTATATTTCCTAATTTCCCACGTCACAAATTTTCTAATTTCGCAAATTCCAAATTATCTAATTTATCATTTTCCCAATTTCCCAATTTCCCAATTTCCCAATTTCCCAATTTCCCAATTTCCCAATTTCCCAATTTCCCAATTTCCCAATTTCCCAATTTCCCAATTTCCCAATTTCCCAATTTCCCAATTTCCCAATTTCCCAATTTCCCAATTTCCCAATTTCCCAATTTCCCAATTTCCCAATTTCCCAATTTCCCAATTTCCCATTTTCCCAATTTCCCAATTTTCCTAATTTCCCACGTCACAAATTTCCTAACTTTCCAAGTTCTATATTTCCTAATTTCCCACGTCACAAATTTCCTAATTTCGCAAGTTCCAAATTTTCTAATTTGTCCTTTTCCCAATTTCCCAATTTTCCAATTTCTCAATTTTCCTAATTTCCTACGTCACAAATTTCCTAATATTCCAAGTTCTATATTTCCTAATTTCCCACGTCACAAATTTCCTAATTTCGCAAGTTCCAAATTTTCTAATTTGTCATTTTCCCAATTTCCCAATTTCGCAATTTCCAATTTTCCTAATTTCCCACGTCCCAACTTTCCTAATTTTCCAAGTGGCAAATAACCTAATTCCCCAAGTTCTAAGTTTCCTACGCTCCAACTTTCTTAGTTTGTCATGTTCCAAATTTCCTAATTTCCCACGTCCCAACTTCCCTAATTTTCCAAGTGGCAAATATCCTAATTCCCCAAATTCTAAGTTTCCTACGCTCCAACTTTCTCAGTTTGCCATCTTCCAAATTTCCTAATTGTCCACGTCCTAATTTTCCTACTTTCCCACGTCACAAATTTCCTAATTTCCCACGTCCCAACTTTCCTAATTTCCTACATCCCAAGCTTCCTAATTTCCGATTCCCCAAATGTCCTAATTTCCCAACTTTCGTAAGAGACCTAAAAAATTTGTCAACAGCCACTTTCCACCGCTCCAAATTCCGTCCCTTCACTCCGAATTTATGTCCCACATCGCGTATTCCTGCGTATTTGTCGGTCGTTAATCATGCAGGATCATCGAGAGGTTCCAAAAGGTGGTCGCAACCCGTTCGTTCGTGGCATCGTTATCTCGTCCCGATATCGGCTGACGTGTCAGTCATCGATCAGTCAATCTCTCATCGGATCTGGAACCCATAAATGGTAGTCCAGGACGCGGTGACCCGCTTCCAAATTCCAGGTTCGTCTTAACAGGCGAATTCGGGTGTTGGTATCGTTGTTCCAACCGGCTCGGAGAGTTCTCAGTCGAGTCGAACGTCGGGTTGAGACGGGTGCACACGGGATCGATACATCATGCGGTACTCAGCGGGGATCTTTCGAGATACCATCTTAGTTAGCATCCTCGAATAGACGCGTACGAGAACGGCCAGCTTCGTCATTATATCCCTATCTGCTTATCTGTAGCGGTCTAATATTCACCAGCCTCGGACAAGCTCACGAAAGTACGCGAGAATTATCGACTTTCCACGAGGAGATCGCTCTATCGTTTACTCGTGGCGTAATGGGGGCTTATGGACAAATGCAACCGATTTTATGGCCGGTTGATTATTGAGACGAGTCGATGAAAAGGAATGTTTTGAGGAAAGTGAATTTTTTCTATTTTAAATTTTTACTTTAAACATGAGATAGAATGTTCAATATAAGGAATCGACTTCTAACTTGAACTTGGACTATCAACTTCAAGTTCCTGCTTGGAACATCAATTTGTAACTCGAACTCGGAGCATCAAGTTTAAATTTCAACTTGGAACATCAAGTAAAGTGTTCAGTATGAGAAATCGACTTCAAACTTGAACTTGGACCATCAACTTCAAGTTACAACTTTGGACATCAACATCAAACTTCAACTTGGACCATCACTTTCAAACTTCAATTTGAACCATCAACTTTAAATTTCAACTTGAAACATCAAGTAAAATGTTCAATATTAGAAATCAACTTCGAACTTGAACTAAAACCATCAACATCAAACTTCAACTTGGACCATCAACTTCAAACTTCAATTTGAACCATCAACTTTAAATTTCAACGTGAAGCATCAAGTAAAATGTTCAATATTAAAAATGAACTCAGCTCCAAACTCTTAAATTTGAACCTCCTCAGCTTGAAACTCCTAAATTTGAACCTCCTCAGCTTCAAACACCTAAACTCGAACCTCCTCAGCTCCAAACCCCTAAATTTGAACTTCCTCAGCTTGAAACCACGTAAACAGTAAAAATCTTGACCCAAAAAACTCTATGCAAACGATAGAATACAAACTAAGTCCACAGAATGAGGAATAAAAGAAAAGCACATTGGAGTGTGATTAGATCTGAAAAATCGTATAATGATAGAGCACTCTAACGCTTAAAGGGTTAAATTAAGTTCGCTAAGGATCGTCACGGTTTGAGGATCACGTTGAACGGCTCGAAAATCGTTCCGTTCGTCGCGACGACATGGAACGAACTCGTGGACAGGAAAAAAACCTGACGAGAAGAAGAAGAAGCGAGAACGACGGCTAAGATAGATGCTGGATACAAAGAGGAATTCGACGCGAGCGAGGGCATGCGCGAATCCGCGTCTAATCACGAGTTTAACGCTTTTTATCGAGTTTCTGCTTCTTCTTTCGCTAGCTTCGATCGTTTTCCCACAGTTAGCTACCTATGATTCTAGAATTGTTCCTCTTTACGTTTTTTTTACATTATACTTCGCCGTTTTATTTGATGGAAAAAAGAGATCAAACGTTTCTTGCGATTCAGGACAAATTATAGAGAGTCGAGAGGCAGGAGATTGTTTCATGTTTCTGATCAGATTTTTTTTATGTTTACTGCATACGATACTGTTATTCATTTCAGTCAGCAATGTTAATATTGGTTTTATACATTGAACTCTGAAGTTGAACTTGGGACATCAGTTTTGAACTTAAATTTAAAGTATCAACTTCAAACTACAATTTTTAATGGCAATTTTATAATTCGTTAGCATCAGACTTTAATACCAAATGTGCACATCAAACTTCAACTTTATATGTCGATTTCTAACTTCAACCTGATGTGACAATATTGTAGTTCGCATTAAAGCAGCAAGTTTCAAGTTAATTGTTCGTATTGAACATTCCACTTGATGTTTCAAGTTGAAATTTAAAGTCGATGGTCCAAATTGAAGTCCAAGTTTAGGAGTTTCAAGGCGAGGAGGTTCAAATTTAGGAGTTTCAAGCTGAGGAGGTTCAAATTTAAGAGTTTGGAGCTGAGGAGGTTCAAATTTAGGAGTCTAAAAGCTCTTTGCAAGTTCAGACATTCTCCCCTCATTTTATCAATTTTTGACTTACAAACTCAACCTCGAAATTTTCAGATTTACTTAAAAATTCAAATTTATGCAAATACCCTTCAATTCTGCAACTTTACATGAAAAACCACAAGGAACGAGTTTCACTCGTACCACATCCTCGAAGGCCATATAGCGAGACTCCGCTAGAACGAGAGCTCCCGCAACAATTATCCGGCTTCCTAATATTTCGATTTCACGGACTACTTGAAAGACTCGGGATTAAAAACGATCGGATTTAAGAAACTCATCGCACGTGCTCTGTGGAAGGGTGAAAAAGAGAGAGGAAGTGTGGGACACCTAGCGTGACCCAAACCCGTGACAAATTCATCGTGTCACGGAATCCCACGTGCTTGGAGGATCGTGGACCACCTTCGAGACGATATAACGAAACGTAATCGCGGTGTATACCAGCGGGGACCTATACAATTTCCGACTAGAAGAAACGCGGCTATTAACGCGGCCATTAACGGATCCGACCATGCGTGACCCCCTCCGGAGTTTGGCTTTCAAAGCGATCTTAAGTAGAGCGCGCAAATCATCTTCGAACGCTCCTTTTAATTTCTGCTGCAGTTCGCAATTGGATCTTTCGATTCGCTTTCGACGCTCTTTGTCGAATAGTTCTTTTTTTACGATTATCGACGAGAAAATTAATTTAGCGACGTTTCGTTCGATGTTTTGTGTTCATGGATTAATCTTGGAGCTGACTTTGTTAGGTTAGGGAGGTTGCATTTTATTTGAGGACACGTTTCACTATTCTTAATCGGTAAGACTGTAAAAATTAATTACTGTTTAGTGAATTAAAGTTAGGCTTGCTAGGATTATTTTTGTTGGATCACATCGGAGAGCAAACTCTCTTTTTGTCAAGGAAAAATAGTTAATAATGAATGTTGATAGTCAAGGAATAATTTAAGGAATAATTTCCTTGGCAAGTTGATTGCTTTAATGAGTAGTTCAATTTAATATCTTAATGTAGAGTATTGAGTGTTAAATTAATAAGAAGCTTTCGAGATCACAAAAATTTTGTCCAAATTGAAGCTTGAAGCTGATGAGCCAAGTTGAAAATTCAATTTGGATCATCAACTTTAAATTTCAAGTTGAAATGTCAAGTAAAATGTTCAATATTAGAAATCAACTTTAAACTTGAACTCGAAGTATCAACTTCAAGTTTCAACTTTGGACATCAACTTCAAACTTCAACTTGAAACATCAACATCAAAATTCAACTTCAAACATCAACATCAAACTTCTACTTGGACCATCAACTTTAAATTTCAACTTGAAACATCAAGTAAAATGTTCAATATTAATAATCAACCTCAAACTTGAACTTGAATCATCAACTTCAAGTTCCAACTTTGGACATCAACTTCAAACTTCAACTTGAAACATCAACATCAAA
>NW_003797255.1:1251942-1262609 GCF_000220905.1 Megachile rotundata
CTGTTCAATATTAGAAATCAACTTCAAACTTGAACTTGAACTATCAACATCAAGTTTCAACTTTGGACATCAACTTGAAACATCAACTTCAAACTTCAACTTGAAACATCAACATCAAACTTCAACTTGAAACATCAACATCGAACTTCAACTTGGACCACCAACTTTAAATTTCAACTTGGAACATCAAGTAAAATGTTCAATATTGGAAATCAACTTCAAACTTGAACTTGAACTATCAACATCAAGTTTCAACTTTGGACATCAACTTGAAACATCAACTTCAAACTTCAACTTGAAACATCAACATCAAAATTCAACTTCAAACATCAACATCAAACTTCTACTTGGACCATCAACTTTAAATTTCAACTTGAAACGTCAAGTAAAATATTCAATATCAGAAATCAACTTGATACTTGAACTTGAAACATCAACATGAAACTTCAACTTGAACCATCACCTTCGAACTTCAATTTGAGCCATCAACTTTAAATTTCAACTTGCAACATCAATCTCAAGTTCACTTCCAACATGAACATACAACATGCAGTCTTAAACGTTCAATACAAGACATGAACATCACATTCTCCACCAAAGTAACTTCAACTTGATCTCAATCTGCCACAAACATGCACCACACAAACAAGCACATTAAAACACGTATAAATTATCGCACGTGATAAATGTAGCAGATGTTGAAAAATAAAAGTGTTTATGTCAAAGTTTAAAGATACGAACGATCTTTCATCGGGTCGGCTGCCATTAATTAAAGCGTAATATCGGCATGTAACGTAGATCAATTAGCAAATCGTATCCGACATCGAGTAGATAGGAATTAAAGTTGACACGGGAATCAATTAATCGAAGCTATCGAACGTTACGGTAGCCGATGTTTCATCTTGTCTCGAATACGCACAGCACGTCAAACGTCGCGTACCTGCTAATTATCAGCGACGTACGCGTTCTGATCGCTCGGATACACCCTCGTTACGATCGGCAGCGTATAATTAAGCCCGAGAGAATGCTCGTTCGTGAACGACGCAGAAAAATCGATCGATTCGCGGTCGAACGACGTTATTGTCGATCTGATCGCAAACAATCTAAGCTTTTTCCTGGCGATCGGATTTTCTTACCTGCATTCATTCCTCCGCACGATCGAGCCTCGATTTTCTCAACGATACGCTTCTTTCCTTTTCTAATAAATTTATCCGCATTTTTTGACCTGAAATACTGTCTGTGTATGGGTTTCACATATATAGGAAATGTACTTCAAGCTTTGTATAAAGTAATTCAGAGTAAAGTTCAAGGCTACCCAACTAGGATTCCTAGCAAAATAACTTTTCATCCGGAGACTGTTTGGAGACTTCAAGGATTCCATGAATATTGTGCTTTAGATGTACTTCAAGCTTTGTGCAAAGTGATTCAAAGTAACGTGTTCAAGGCTACCCAACTAATATTCCTAACAAACTAACTTTTAATCCTGAGACTCTTTTGAGACTTCAAAGATTCCGTGAATATTGTGCTTTAGATGTACTTCAAGCTTTGTGCAAAGTGATTCAAAGTAACGTTCAAGGCTACCCAACTAGGATTCCTAGTAAAATAACTTTTAATCCGGAGACTCTTTTGAGACTTCAAAGATTCCATGAACATTGTGCTTTAGATGTACTTCAAGCTTTGTACAAAGTGATTCAAAGTAACGTTCAAGGCTACCTTGAAAAAAATCACTTGTAAAAATTCAGTAATCCTTATTCAATTTTAAGAATTGTTTAATTTGAATCAATTGTTGAAATTGTACATTTTTATCAATTTTAATAACTGTGTAATTTTTATTCGCTTCTAATAATTGTGTAATTTTTATTCAATTTTAAGAATTGTTTAATTTTAGTCAATTGTTGAAATTGTACAATTTTCATCAATTTTAATAACTGAGTAATTTTTATTCACTTCTAATAATTGTGTAATTTTTATTCAATTTGAAGAATTGTTTAATTTTAGTCAATTGTTGAAATTGTACAATTTTTATCAATTTTAATAACTGTGTAATTTTTATTCACTTCTAATAATTGTGTAATTTTTATTCAATTTTAAGAATTGTTTAATTTTAGTCAATTGTTGAAATTGTACAATTTTTATCAATTTTAATAACTGTGTAATTTCTGTTCACTTCTAATAATTGTGTAATTTTTATTCAATTTGAAGAATTGTTTAATTTTAGTCAATTGTTGAAATTGTACAATTTTTATCAATTTTAATAACTGTGTAATTTCTGTTCACTTCTAATAATTGTGTAATTTTTATTCAATTTGAAGAATTGTTTAATTTTAGTCAATTGTTGAAATTGTACAATTTTTATCAATTTTAATAACTGTGTAATTTCTGTTCACTTCTAATAATTGTGTAATTTTTATTCAATTTGAAGAATTGTTTAATTTTAGTCAATTGTTGAAATTGTACAATTTTTATCAATTTTAATAACTGTGTAATTTCTGTTCACTTCTAATAATTGTGTAATTTTTATTCAATTTGAAGAATTGTTTAATTTTAGTCAATTGTTGAAATTGTACAATTTTTATCAATTTTAATAACTGTGTAATTTCTGTTCACTTCTAATAATTGTGTAATTTTTATTCAATTTGAAGAATTGTTTAATTTTAGTCAATTGTTGAAATTGTACAATTTTTATCAATTTTAAGAATCTCTTAATTTTTAATCAATTCAAATTGTACAATTTTTATTAATTTTCATAACTACATAATTTTTGTTCACATTCCAAAATTGTCCAATTTGTACCAATTTTAATAACTGTGTAATTTTTTATCACTTCTAAAAGACAGTAGCAAAGATATTCAGAAGTTAAATAGCCAATACGATTATTCTAGTCTCTTAGACACGCAAAAACTTCCCATACACAGCACAGCATCATCCACACACCGTAGCATGCGAAAGTATTGTAGTCAAGTACACGTCCCACAAGAACACAGGCTGTGTAACACACAAAACGGGCGCATAAACGCGATGCTATCGCAGACGGAGGAGGTTCCGCGTAATCTATCCAATTATCGTTCGATCAGACCTGTATTCATGGCTGTTGGAACCCCTAGCCAAGAGCTGCTGGACCACTGTGAAAGATATCTGTCTAATATCTATAGTAATCTCTATTCATTAAACCTTAACTTCCTGTTAAACTTCTGGACATCAAAAACATTATCTTAGGTATCAATCAATCTTATCACAATTTTAGGTTATAAAGCTTTTGGGATGTAAAATGAAAAATCTTACTGTACTTACTGTTTACTTACTCTTACTCTACTTGCTATTTACTTACTCTTACTCTAGTTACTATTTACTTACTCTTACTCTACTTGCTATTTACTTACTCTTACTCTACTTACTATTTACTTACTCTTACTTAATTTACTCTACTGGTCGAGTTAGTACTGCAGTGCAGCATAGTACTGCATATGTAGTTATGAAGTTTTGGTACGATGAAGTGGTACATGATATCTAGGTGTAACGTATTGTAAAATTAGGAGAGACGACCTTGAATATTCTCTAATTTGAACCTAGAATTTGCTTGAGTGCTCCTGGAAAATAATTCGCAAAGAAATAATATGAAGTGTCACAAAGAAATAATATGAGATGAGGTGTATTGTGTATTCGAGGTCATTTACTATATACGAGCTTTACTCCTAGCTTCTGAACTTCGAAAGACAGCAAGACCTAACTCAGAATTCATTCGGACCCATCAAGGACTTGCATCATATAAATACTTCATAGAATCTCCATAGAATTCAAATCACTCCTCCCAAATTACTCCAACTCTTAAATCTCCATAGATCCATCCACCCAAAGACCAGGTTAAACATAAAAATTCGAAAGTACGAAAGTCACGCAAAGCTCCAAAGCAAATCACGACAGTTCACGTAAGAGAAACGTCACGAAGCTAATATCTCGTCTGGCATTGGTCATCGGTCGCCAATAACGAGAGCCTAAGAATAGACGAGGATCCCGACAAGGCAGTCGCGAGAAGGCGGGAGAGCAAGCAAAGGGAGCCGGGTTAGGTAAAGGCAAGAGAAGGGAGGTAAAAATGTTTGGAGAAAAAGAAGAGAGAGTAAGGTCGAGAGACGGCGAGGAAGAGAGGTGAAGAGGGAGTGGACCACGTTGAGGTCGCGACCCGTAGCCCGCAGGCCCCAGTGAAAGGCCCAACGGCGATCCGCATCCGCGGGGCCCTGAGCGACCGAGACGGTTCCCCTTGCGATCGAGAGAGAACCAAGAACGCTGCCACAAGGAGGCACCGTGAGCCGTTTCTTAAGATCGCGTTCTTCTTAGCAAGCCCACTGCCATTATGGCGCACTTAAAGTGGCAATCGTGTGGAAGGCAGCACCGCCGCGCAATAGCCACGGGTTGCGCAACCTTCGTTGACCCCACCCCGCTGCACACCGTGAATCTCGATCGAACGGGTAGCTGGTTCCTAAGATTACTAATAAATCGATCAGCTGATCAACGTGATAGTGGACTTTGGCTGGAGGTTTGTTCTGCTCAGTTTTTGGGAAGGTTCTTGTAGGATTCGAAAGGGAAGGATAGGTTAGAAGGAAGAGGAGGTTAGGTCGAAGGAAGGTTAGGTTGAAGGAAGAGGAGGTTAGGTTGAAGGTTGGAGATTGGGTACCACTGGCGAGGGATCAGGTGCCGGCTTATGAGGTGTTTGCCACTCTTTGAGGCATCGACGAACTTTTTTGGAGATCTCGGAGAGAATCCTTTAAGATCAAGGTTTGGGGTTTTATGAAACTTGTGATCTGTGCACTTCAACTCTTGCATCGACTTGAGGCATCAGTCTGTAACTTCGATTTAATTCATTAGCTTCAGACATTAATCTCTAGCTTCGAATTATATCGTCGACCTTGAACATCGACTTGAGGCATCAATCTCTGACTTCGATTTAATTCATTAGCCTCAGACATTAATCTCTAACTTGAAATTATATCATCGACCTTGAATATCGACTTGAAACATCAACTTCTAACTTCAACTGTCACATCATGAACCTCGAACATCGGCTTCAAGCATTGTGAAGAATAAATTTCAGCTTCAAGTCACATCATCATCTTCAAACATCAACTTGCACCTTCAACCTCAAATGACAACTTGAAACATTATATTTTATTCTGAATAGATGAAGACTGTGGCAGTATTGCAAGACGAGTTGAACGTCAGCTTGGAACATCATCTTTTAGATCAAACTCACATCATGAAGCTCAAAGATCAACTTGAAACATTGACTTGTGACTTCAACTTGCATCATTAACCTCAAACATCAATTTGAAGCATCGTCCTTCATCCTGGGTGGAAGAAGACCACAGAAGACTACTGAAGTGTTGTAAGGTGATTAGAATATCAACTTGAAACATCATATTCTAGCTTAAACTTGCATCATCAACCTCAAATGACAACTTGAAACTTCATACTTTACTCTGGATAGAGAAGACTATAGAAGAGGCAAAGGTTGACTAGAACGTCAGCTTGAAACATCATCTTTTAGATCAAACTCGCATCATCAACCTCAAAGATCAACTTCAAACACTGACTTGTAACTTCAACTTGCGTCATTAACCTCAAACATCAATTTGAAGCATCATCCCTCATCTTGGGTGGAAGAAGACCACAGAAGACTACTGAAGTGTTGTAAGGTGATTAGAATATCAACTTGAAACATCATATTCTAGCTTAAACTTGCATCATCAACCTCAAATGACAACTTGAAACTTCATACTTTACTCTGGATAGAAGAAGACTATAGAAGAGGCACAGGTTGACTAGAACGTCAGCTTGGAACATCATCTTTCAGATAAAACTCACATCATCAACCTTAATGATCAACTTGAAGCACTGACTTGTGACTTCAACTTGCATCATTAACCTCAAACATCAATTTGAAGCATCGTCCTTCATCCTGGGTGGAAGAAGACCACAGAAGACTACTGAAGTGTTGTAAGGTGATTAGAATATCAACTTGAAACATCATATTCTAGCTTAAACTTGCATCATCAACCTCAAATGACAACTTGAAACTTCATACTTTACTCTGGATAGAAGAAGACTATAGAAGAGGCACAGGTTGACTAGAACGTCAGCTTGGAACATCATCTTTCAGATCAAACTCACATCATCAACCTTAAAGATCAACTTGAAGCACTGACTTGTGACTTCAACTTGCATCATTAACCTCAAACATCAATTTGAAGCATCATCCCTCATCTTGGACAGAAGATCACAGAAGTATGACGATATTCTAATCAGCTTGTCAACCTTGAAACATCATCTTCTAGCTTAAACTTGCATCATCAACCTCAAATGACAACTTGAAACTTCATACTTTACTCTGGATAGAAGAAGACTATAGAAGAGGCACAGGTTAACTAGAACGTCAGCTTGGAACATCATCTTTCAGATCAAACTCACATCATCAACCTCAAAGATCAACTTGAAACACTGACTTGTAACTTCAACTTGCATCATTAACCTCAAACATCAATTTGAAGCATCATCCTTCATCTTGCACAGAAGATCACAGAAGTATAACGATATTCTAATCAGCTTGTCAACCTTGAAACATCATCTTCTTAAACTTGCATCATCAACCTCAAACAACTTGAAACATCATCCTCCATAAAAGAACACTACAAAGCATCAGAAGTTGCCATTCGGTTTTGACCAGTTGAAAGTTGATTAAATCTTGACTAACTGATCAGATCTTGACTAGTTGATTGCCTACTTGATTAAATCTTGACTACCTGATTAAACCGCATTCAACCAGTGATATAACGAGTTGACAAGTTCCCCAACGGAGAGACGTCTGCAAGATTCACCAGGTTCCCGCGAAGCTTGCCCTGATTTTCGAGGAGAGTTCGTATGGATGTACCTGAAGAGGCTCGTCATCACGACCTCCGCGATCGGAAGAGCTTAATCATGCGGGAACGTGTAGCAACGTGTACAAGGCAGTACCCGAAGAAGAAGAAGAAGAGTCGGTTTCATTCCGCGGAGGGATCACCTAGTCGTACAGCCGTTTAATTTCTCCTGACTACGATTAACCTACGTTCCACTTCCATCTGGTAAACGGAATATAATCGAACACGTTGAATTACGCGATTTTCGTGGCTACCGTGTTTGCTTGTCTTCTTGTAGAGTTGAGAAATTTTTCGATTCTCTATTTGGAGCCGGAGGTATAAAGATCTAGGTAAATAAATTTCACGCTGATAGGTTAACTGATAAGGATTTTAGGATAGGTGAAAACGTAGAAGATGGAAAACTTGAAATTTATAAGACGCTTAGGTTTAGGATTGGAAGTTTGGAAATTTATAGATTTACGGATTTGATGGTTTCTGAATGACTCCGTTGCTAAAAAGTCGCCTATCAAATAACAAAATCAAATATTAAAACAGATGCTGTAACCATCGAGTGACTCTAGAGATCACCTACCAATAAAAGTATCAAGTATTTGACTTCAAACAAATAACCCATGAATTCGTTTTAAATAATTCCGTAATGTCAATAAATCGAGCTCCCACAAAACGTGAGACCGTAGGCTTCCGGCAAGAATCGAGAGCAAAGAAAATCGAATAGAAAATATTTGAATTTCTTTGGGTTAGCATCGATCCGATACCACAGAGCTTTTTACCATCACGATCCAATTGATTCCTGGAAGATAACCGTTATGATCACTCGTCGTTGATGCTTCTCGAGCTCGGTTTCTTTTCGTAGCTTCGAAAGAAGGATCGTTCCGTCGAAAGGCACGATATCCAAAGGGCTTCCGATAAAATTAATCTCCTCGGATCTTTTTTTCTCTCCCCATTTTCTTTTTTCTCCGGCTGAAAACAAGCCGAGGATTTATGCCAGGCCGCGGAGTCGTTTCGAGCCTCGCTTTCGAAAATTATGCGACTATACATTGCACCGTTCCGTGGAACGGTCGTGTGTATGCACGTGCGGTTCGCGTTTAAATCGTGTAAGCTATCGGAAAAGATCGTTACCGGGAAGCATAAGAGGCAGCCACGTCGGCACGAGACACGCGGGATGAATCCTCGAGAACCGGGTTAGCAACGACCGTTCTGCCCGTTCAAGTGCAACTCGGTATCCAGAGACGAGGCAGTTTGCCGAAGAAAACGGCCGAGCACCCACTTCTAGAGCCTCTAAAACACTTTAAAGGGGGAATGAAACTAGTCGTAAGGGATATAGACTATCGTTGCAACGCAACCACAACTTCGCGGCTCTTGGAAGCGGTCGTGCTACGACCCCACGGCTTATCCATTAGAGGACTATTATTTAGACAATGTCTTAAAGGTTGTTGCTCGAACACCGCAGCATCGCAACTTTGCCACGGACCACCTTGTAATTTCGAAATTACCGCGCCACGCTTCTTCTAACTCGCAATATTAATCTAAAACTTGCGTCCGTTCGGGATTTTCAAATTTCTATTCATTTTACTTTTCTGTTCTTACATACTTTCAGATAAATGTTTAATAGTAATGTACAAACTGTTGGAGAACGCGTGTTTAGTATTATTTGTTTGATAGAATTATTTGGAGCAATTATTTACGTTAAATTCTTGCACGAGGATCCGAATTCAAGATGGCGGAGGTTCGGACATGCGCAGTGCGCTACTGCGCAGCGAATCGGACACATATGTAGACCTGAAACTTTCTGTATTTCCAAATGTTTTTATTTATAAATTTCGGCCCTTTAGGCGTACAAATATTCTGAGCATACAATCTTACGAATTTCTCTGTTAAATTTCTGAGATTGAAATTGATTCACTGGTTACTGGAGGCATCAATACTAATATTTGACAATTTTATTGCTTCAAGGTAAGTAACTGAAGCATAGAGTCAATCGATAGCAAGCACTAATTTTAGAGATTTATTATATCTTTGCAAGGTTGACAGTTCTCCACATTCAGAAGTCCCAAAATCCTAAAGTCCCTTCCAAAGTCTCCATCGAAAAATTAAATTTAAACTCCCTACAAATGTAAGGAAGACATATAGAAACAAAGTAAACGGTGTCCCAAGTCACCTTGAGACGAAAAACGATCGTCAGGTCCCAGGTTAACCGTGCACGAAATAAATGTCAAGCTTTAACGCAATTACCCTCTCGTCCTTCGTGGTCGTTGTCGTCACCGGTCACGGTGTTGGTCATTAATTCTGTTAATTTGTGGCGCAAACGAATGGGGGAATCTGTAAGCGTTATCTCTGGACGGAATATATCGCACGTGTCAACCAGTTATGCTCCCTCGAATGAAGACGGGACGAGACGTTAGATTACGTAATATCATTCTTTCTTATCTTCTTCATTTTTATATTTAGTTATTTGGTTATTTTGTCTTGAATCACCATTAAAGTTTCAAGTCATGAATTGATTGATTGATTCTTGTTGCGGGCGTCGACTACTGTGGTCATTGGCCCGATTCAAGTCATGGAATTCGTAAAGATATTCTAGAATCTTGCGTTCATTTAGATTTTCAAACTTTTTAATTTTTAAATTTATAGAATTATGAAATAGCGTGAAGTCAAAGCGTGTGTCCTACAAAATACTAGATGTGCAAACCCTCAGGTTTTAAAATGTCTAAATTTCTAAATTTGTAATCACAATATAATTAAATTCCTATATCTCTAAACTACCATTAAAAATTTGTAAATTTTGCTTCCATATCGTCCATGACGTTGACTGAACAGAAGTCAAGGACACGAATTACGCAATCTGTTTATTTCGACTTTTTCTACATTTCGCTACGAATTAGCATACAATGGCGGTTACCGATGCCCGCCATTTTGTGATACGATGTCAAGCGACGCATAGGTCGCTAATTTGTGGCAGGCGTCTGACGCACGAAAGTAAGACAACTACACGCATACTTACGGCTTCCGGCGAGCAAGAAATCGCGCCGTACGATAATCATCTGCAATGCTATCCGCTCGCGATCGCCAACCCTGTACGATACGTTGCTAAATTAGTTCTAGGAACGCGATTACCCGCGAGCAAATTGAAATAACATTACGTTCACGCCCAGGATGCTTCTTAATTACGTTCTAAATACTTGTCGATTTTAAACTCTTGCTTTGACGTGTCTCGACTGACATACTGCTCTAATGTGACCTATTTGAGCAATTTTGCTTTAGGAACTATTTAAATAATGTTAATTATGACGTTTGAAGAAGTTTAATGATAAGAAAGTTTCTTGATGAAATTCTAAATAAAATAATGAAAAATGAAGATTTGCTGAAGTATGGAGGTATAGATCTTTATTATAGTACCTCTTCATGAAGCATCATCGGTAAAATTTTGTATGGAACAGCAAAATCCGCACCGATATGAAAGTCTAAATAAAATAATAGAAAATGAGAGCTTGCTAAAGTATGAAGATGTTCATTAGCGTACCTCTTCAGGTATCATCAGTAAAATTTCATATGAAACAGCAAAACCCTCACTGATATGAAATTCTAAATAAAATAATGAAAAATGAAGGTTTGCTATAGTATGGAGGTATAGATCTCCATTATAGTACCTCTTCATGAAGCATCATCGATAAAATTTTGTATGGAACAGCAAAATCTTCACCGATATGAAAGTCTAAATAAAATAATAGAAAATGAGAGCTTGCTAAAGTATAGAGATCGTTA
>NW_003797255.1:1262716-1288155 GCF_000220905.1 Megachile rotundata
ATCCAAATAAAATAATAGAAAATGAGAGCTTGCTAAAGTACAGACATCTTCGTTAGCATACCTCTTCAGGTAGCATCAGTGAAATTTCATATGAAACAGCAAAATCCTCACCGATATGAAAGTCTGAATAAAATAATAGAAAATGAGAGCTTGCTAAAGTATAGAGATCGTTAGCACACCTCTTCAGGAAGTATAATAGGTAATTTTTCATACGAAACCGAATAGCGTCGGTTCCACGAAATTGTTCGAACATGATTGCAATTTGGAAGGGGATGTTCCGGCTCGAATTTTCGATGATCTAGATCTGGGTAGCACCAGGAAGTCGGGATCGAAGGCAAAATTACCGGTGCCGATGGAAGGAGGTCTGGTTCGCTCGCCTCGAGAGGTCAAAGGGCGATAGCGGTACCTTCTTCGGGTCTGATCCTCTTCGTTCTACCACCTATCGCGATAGTCTGCTCTGCACGCTCCGCTACGAACCTTCCACGAACCTGCTCTTGCACGGTGGAAGAATCTTCCCTAGGGAAGATATGACTGTCTGAGATGACTCTCATTTTTGTTAATTTTTAGTGCTTTAGTTTAAGGAAACTTGAGGAACTTAAGAAACTTCAAGAAACTTCAAGAAACTTCAAGAAACTTCAAGAAACTTAAGAAACTTCAAGAAACTTCAAGAAACTTCAAGAAACTTCAACAAACTTCAACAAACTTAAGAAACTTAAGAAACTTCAAGAAACTGAAGAAACTACCTAGGAACTTAAAAATTTAAGAATATAAGAATCCATGAATTTGATGATCACTTTGAAAATGTTGCAGCATATTCAATTTGCAAAATTAGAATATAAAATGTATTACAAAATAAATTTACAAACTTGAAAATTTTTAAGTATTCAACTTTTCATATCTACAAACTGATTACCTTTAACAAATATATTTGGGAATTATATATATATTATATTCAATCTAACCTAACCTAACAAATATATTTGATAATTATATTTAATGTAACCTAGCCTAGCAAATATATTTGACAATTATATTTAACCTAACCTAGCCTAACAAATATATTTGACAATTATGTTTAATTTAACCTAGCCTAACAAATATACTTGACAATTATATTTAACCTAACCTAATCTAACAAATATATTTGACAATCATATTTAATCTGACCTAACCTAACAAATATATTTGACAATTATATTTAACCTAACCTAGCCTAACAAATATATTTGACAATTATGTTTAATTTAACCTAGCCTAACAAATATACTTGACAATTATATTTAACCTAACCTAATCTAACAAATATATTTGACAATTATATTTAACCTAACCTAATCTAACAAATATACTTGACTATTATATTTAACCTAACCTAATCTAACAAATATACTTGACAATTATATTTAATCTGACCTAACCTAACAAATATATTTGACAATTATATTTAACCTAACCTAGCCTAACAAATATATTTGACAATTACATTTAACCTAACCTAATCTAACAAATATATTTGACAATTATATTTAACCTAACCTAACAAATATATTTACCAATTATAAATACAATAATAAATTTTATCTTAATTTCCCAATTTCAAAATCGTGAATATTTAAGAAATTGACTCAAAACGAATAGAAAATCCTTGAACAATTAATTTTAAAATATAATTATAAATCCTGATAATAAAATAAGTTCGCTGATAGCAAGTATACATCAGCAAACAACGAAACAGTCGAAAACGTTGTCGAAACCACCTACGGCTCTTTCATCGTAGCAGAAACACGCGGTAGAACAAATTGGGGCCCGCCGGGTTGTTTGACAAATTTCGTCTATCGCCGCGGGAGAGTGGCTTCTAATATCCTCTACCAGGCCGATTTCTTCCTCTGCTTGTTCTTGGAGCACGGCGGTCGGTCCGCTCGCGCCGTTGGCCATCCTTTCTCGTATTCGTTACGCGATCACTTTTCCCCTCTTCTATCAACAGTCTGCGTGCATTCCCTTACGATCCACGCTTTCATCAACTAATATGCAAACTTCCATACTTCCAAAGAAATTCCCTCATTTTTGAACTTTTCAAACTTTTTTATCTTTGCGTTCTTAATTTTTGTGAACGTTCAAAGTATCAAGTTTATAGCAAAAAATTTATAGCAGAACCACTTATCCTGCGTTAAAAAAAAAACTTAAGAAGGTTGAGGTTAAAAGTAATTTTTAAAGTATCAAGTTTAAAAACTATTTTTAAAAATAATTTTTAAAGTATCAAGTTTAAAAATAATTTTTAAGTATCAAGTTTAAAAATTATTTTTAACCTCAACCTTCTTAATTTTTTTTTTTAAACGCTGGGTAAGTGGTTCTACTATAAATTTTTGCAAAAAAATGAGGAATGATATTTGTATTTAACAAAGAAATTAACAAATTTCTGAATATTTTATTCTTACTAAAAGCTTGAAGGTCGTCAAAAAATAATAAAGTACATAAAGGAATGAAATAAAATGGAACAAAATAATTTAAAAAATTCTGAATCAAAATAAATTTTAAATATTATTTGTGTTGTTTATTTGTTTAATTAATTTATTTATTAGTATTCATGGTAATATTTGTAGAGGATACATAAAACCAAATAAAAAATAGTAAAACTGAAGAAATAAATTTCTAATTTCCGAAGAACCCAACTATTTGCAGATCAAATAATTATCTAAATATTGATCTAAAAATGATCTCCAATCTAAAGAAGCCATTTTCTTCGTAGCATTGAACTTAACCTAACCTAACGTTAATTTTTCTTCAGCTAATACGTAAGATCCTTCGATTCCGCTTGGAAGGATCTCACGACATTATTTCCAACACCTCGTTGTTCCGAGGCGTTCTACCGGGTGCACGCGGTTCTACGTACTTGTTACAGACGCTTGCCGCGGAATACTGTTCCGACCGGTGAGTTCATCGGCAATTTGAATAATTCCCTCTCGAAAGGAACGGTTTCTCATCTCGAATTCGCCTAACGTCCGATGTTTTTGTTGCATCGGCTGCTGCCTCGCTATTTACCTCGGAATGCGAGTGCTTCTGCTTCGTGCCACTTTGTAAATGCTCCATTCCCACGGGGAAAAGTCCGCGAAACGTCGTTTCCGTGTTTCCTTGATTTTCTAGGTAACAGGTTAGGTTAACGTTAACATTCGTTAACGCTTTGCTAATGGTGGACACATTTTGTATATTACTAATTTCATATAATTGGAATTAGAGGTAACAAACATAACAAAATTATTAAGGAACTCTCGTTCTGGCGGAGTCTCGCTATATGGCCTTCGAGGATGTAGAAGGATGTGGTGAAACTCGTTCCTCGTGGTTTTTCATGTAAAGCTGCAGAATTGAAGGGTATTTGTATAAATTTGAATTTTTAAGTAAATCTGAAAATTTCGAGGTTTAAGTTTGTTAGTCGAAAAATTGATACAATGAAGAAAGAATGTCTGAACAACAAAGAGCTTTTAGATTCCTTTTCATCCTCAGCTTGAAACTCTTAAGAGGGTCAATACTATTAGACAGATGACAATAAGCTGATATTTGTGCATTTTTTTTTTATAGGACACCTTTGTTTCGCATTTTCGAAACTTCAGGTATAATTTATTATAACTATTGCCTGTTACAGAATATTTTCTGTTTTGCAAAATGTTTCAAAATGCCGGAATTATAACAATCCTTTCTGGAAGTGTCTCGTGTCTCGTGAATCGTATCACAAGTCTCCCAACCTAACCTCGCACATCTCCCCATCCTAACTTCCCCTCTCGAAAATTCCGCAAACGAAAAGATGGAATTCCTCCCGAATGCTAACAATAACAAAATAAACCCCTTATTCACCACATCTCCCCATAGAAGCGAGATTTGCTTTTAACTGTCCATACAGTTCGGATAAGGTTGGCTCGTTTGCGTGTACACGCTCATCACGGATTAGTCGGATGACTAATCCCGATAGCAGCGATCGGGACAAGGGTAACCACTTTCGAGTCAATACCGAAATAACGGTTATTGGCGAGAAGGCAAATTAACCTGGCCGAGCTCTCGAGACCGCTACCGTGGTAAAAATCCCAAATCACAATGGTCGTTTCCTTAAGCGGCCGTACGGCATTTAATTTCACTCGGGACGCTCGTTGTTTTCGCCATATAATTCCGATACCGAGCCGATACCCAGCTGCGAACGAAAGACTTCCTCAGAGAATCACGGGCTAAATGGCAGCACCGTTTAACGGGAGTTACAGGGACAACTGTAATTTCTCTATTCCTTGCTAACAGGAAGGGATTTCGTTTTAGACGATTTGTACGACAAATCGGTTTCGATTACTCTTGTCAAATTATGTGACATTCTATTAGCAGCAGTATGTGCATAGTATGTCAGAAAAATAAGGGAACTTTTTAAATAGAAAGAAAAGAGTTATTTTGCTAAAATTAATTTTAATTTTACTGTATATACATGCTACATATTAATTCACAAACTAGTATGTCTCCTGATAAACGATTATATATTATCTACCATGTCTCCAAGTTCCTAGACCTCCAAATCCTTGACCCACCAGCTATTACACCCCCTAGCAAACTATTATATATGAACTACCCCACCTCCTAATTATAGATCACCAAATCCTTACATCCACACGTGCCAAAATTTCACACATGTCGAATCCCAAAATTCCACACACGTCGAATCCCAAAATTTCACACATCCACCCTTAAATTCTCTCTCTCCAAAACTCTGAACCCCGAAAAGTCCCCAAGTCCCTCGACCGCCATCTCTAGTAGCCAGATTTGCCAGTGACTGTACCATACACGAAGAGGAACAGCAAAGGAAGAGCGAGAGGAGAAGAGGTATCGTGAACATTGTTGGCGTCTCCGTTTCGAAAAGGACGCTGGAAGCCGAGAGCCGGGCAGAAGTAAAATTCCGGACCGGGCGACACGGCGGCTCGTTAAAATGCTTCTGGGGCTTTCGGGCGCGGGACGCTCCAGGTAATTGGCGATTAGCGATTAAAACGAACGGACGTCTCTTTCTATCTCCCGATGGCGTGTCGTTCTTCTTCCCTTCGCTGTCCTTGGCCAAGTGGACAACGCAACGTTCGTATAAAGCGCCTTTTATCGACTCGCCCTAGTCCGTAGATTGGCCGATTTTATCTTCTACCTGGACACGATGACACCCGTCTGGACCGTTTTTGGAGCCACGGAATGGGGAACCGAGATCGTGCGACTCGGTTCATTCCGGACGGGGATTTCTTACTGAAATACATCGGAAAGTACACTCGGTAGCAAATTTACTGGTTGTGTGATCCTTTTGGGAAGTTGTTGAATACTGACAGGGATTCATTTTGTATATCATTGTTATTTTTTTATATCACTGTTCATTTTGTATATCTCTGTTATTTTTGTATATCACTGTTCATTTTGTATATCATTGTTAATTTTGTATATCTCTGTTAATTTTGTATATTATTATTATTTTTGTATATCACTGTTAATTTTATATATCTCTGTTAATTTTGTATATCACTGTTAATTTTGTATATCACTGTTAATTTTGTATATCACTGTCAATTTTGTATATCATTGTTGATGTGACTACGTATATCAACTCTGCATATACACCTACATGTTATGATGCACTTATTTCAGAACATACATGCAACCAAAGTACACAAAATATATATGAAGGTGTGTGACAATTTGAACGTCTAGTAACATGTGTTAATATGTAGCATGTATACATAGTAAAATTAAAATAAATTTTTTGAATTAAAATTAATATTCCACTCTGCATGTATGTGCACCTGTGTGATGCACTTATACGTATGCAACCAAAGTACACAAAATATATATCAAGGTGTGTGACAATTTGAACGTCTAGTAACATGTGTTAATATGTAGCATGTATACATAGTAAAATTAAAATAAATTTTTTGAATTAAAATTAATATTCCACTCTGCATGTATGTGCACCTGTGTGATGCACTTATACATATGCAACCAAGGTACACAAAATATGTTTCAATGTGTATTAAATTTGGTGGTCTAGTTTGAGGTCATAGTAATTTGTGGAGTTAGAGGATCTTAGAGTTTACATATTTGGAGATCAGCATTCAGAGGTCCACAGATACTTGAACCTAATTTGAGTACTTATATATGTAATATCTGGAAATCTTAGAATCTGAAGATTCAAGCTTGATGCTGGAGTCTGGAAATTTAGAACTTGAAGATCTAAGCTGAATGCCTGAATCTGGAAATTTCAAGCTTGAACACCTAAAACTTGAACCTAATTTGAATACTTATATATATAAATATCTGGAAATCTCAGAACCTGAAGATCTAAGCTCGATGCTGGAGTCTTGAAATTTAAAACTTGATGATCTAAGCTGGATGCTGGAATCTGGAAATATCAAACTTGAACCTAATTTGAGTACTTATATATATAAATATCTGGAAATCTCAGAATCTGAAGATCTAAGCTCGATGCTGGAGTCTGGAAATTTAAAACTTGAAGATCTAAGCTGAATGCTGCAATCTGGAAATTTCAAACTTGAACACCTAAAACTTGAACCTAATTTGAGTACTTATATACATAAATATCTGGAAATCGCAGAATTTGAAGATTTAAGCTCAATGCTGAAGTCTGGAAATTTAAAACTTGAAGATCTAAACTGGATGCTGGAATCTGGAAATTTCAAACTTGAACACCTAAGCTGAATGCCTGAATCTGGAAATATCAAACTTGAACACCTAAACTGAATGCCTGAATCTGGAAATTTCAAACTCGAACACCTAAAAGTTCAACCAAATCTTCAATTTAACAATTACAAAGTAGAAAATTAACAATTATAAAGTAGAAATTTAACAATTATAAAGTAGAATACCTGTGTTCGCTCGAAATCTCCGTTGCACCCGAATGTACAGTCCTCCCCGAGTGTACCTATACTCGAAGTGCGGTATGTGTGTGCCCGTACCAATTAGCGCATACTTGGGCCCTCGGTGTTCGGCCCCGGTCGCTTTCGGTGACCAGAAACCGCGGAATGGGACGAATCCAAGGGCACGGATTCACGTTTCGCAACATGGCTGGGATCATGCACAGAGATCCATCGAATTGTGGATAGGCTTTGATGAAATTGTGTTGGGGTGTTTTGCAAGAGTAGTGGGCGTTTGAATGGTGAATGGCGATGGATTATGTTTTGAATGGACAGTAGGTAGGTCTGCGACACTGTGCACTATTGAATGGATTAAGTATTAAGTTCTTAGGGAAGAAAACTTTTCTATTATTCTATTTACCTTTCTAAATTCCCTAAGTTCTAATTTACGCGGTGTTTGAAAATTGTTACGGTATCGCCATCGATTGGTGTAGGATCGTACTAGTCGAACAGAAAATAGCAAACTTCGGGATGTTTTTTTTTGAAAAAAATTGAAAGTGTGAAGGGAAAACATTTCTAAGTTAATTACTTTTGATCTCCGATGTCATTTGATGCGTATTAAATCGATAAAATCGGTATTAAATGAATTTTTTAAAAATTGAACAGGTGGCGCCATCTCTCCGGCGAACAGGGTGAACTACACGTATTTGAAACAGCAGGTTAATTAGTTCCTATTTTCACCGCTAGATGTCCACGGAGTTTGAGATTCTCGCTCGAAAGTCGAATACGAGCCGCCTAACGGTGAAGATAGGAACTAATTAAAGTACAGTTTCAAATACGTGAAGTTCATCCTGTTCGCCGAAGAGATGGCGCCACTCGCTCCAATTTCCGAAAAAATTAAATTAATCTTTAATAAGTGATTTAGGAACTGTCTTCCGAAGAGCAGCCTTTAAATACAACCAGAGAAACATAAAAATTGCTCATTTTATGGAAAAATATATTTTATTTTGATAGTTTTGTGTTTGACGGTTAGATGATGCCAGGGGTAGTTTCCTGCAGAGCGCGCGAAAATCTTTAAACAAAAAGGTATTTTTTCTGCATATATTTTAATATTTGCAACATTTTAAATTGAATACTTTACAATAAACTATTACACCTTATTTCTTTATTACGTATTTGCAAGATATTTCAATTTTAAACATAAGCTTAAAAAATATATTAGGTTACGTTCTAATGTAATTCTTCGAATCGCCTTTCTGAAATATATAGCGCGAAATAAAATGGATAGAGAATTTTTGATAGTAAGAATTTATTCCTGTTAGATGTCATCTCTAAAAAAACTATGGTTGCGCTCGAGACACTTTCAAAATTAAATCATTTTTGTCATCCCCGCCATTTACCGCCATTGATTCAAGTTTCTTCGTGACTGGCGTTTGTGACATTCGGCTTGAACTGATTTTTAAGCGTTTTTTATTAGAACAATAGATCTAGTTTAAAAGTAAGTATCATTAGTTGTTAATGAGTACTTAGTTTCAAAAATACACTTAACTTCATGTATTTGTATGTTTGTAACATAACTAACATAGTTTTGCTATGTCATTCCGAATTAACCTTACTTCATATTAGTTTAATTTTTATTGTTTCAAATATTAATGAATTAACTTACACTTATTGAGTTCATAGTAAATATATTTGACACATTTTATTATTATATATTTATGTCCGAGTAATGAAATATAAATGCATATGTAATGTTTTGAAACATAACCTAAAAGTTCAATCATGAACACAAGTATATAAAAGGTTGTATAGATAGCTCAGATTAAGAGTTATATAGATGCCAACTGACTTTACATGTTCTTTTGTTTTCAGATGTTTTTAACACGTTCTGAATACGATCATGGTGTTAATACCTTCTCACCCGAAGGAAGATTATTCCAAGTTGAATATGCTATAGAAGCTATAAAACTTGGTTCCACTGCCATTGGAATTGCAACATCAGAAGGTGTAGTGTTAGTTGTGGAGAAGCGTATCACTTCCGCTTTAATGGAGCCTACAACCTTAGAAAAAATTGTTGAAATTGATAAGCACATTGGATGCGCTGCATCAGGTTTAATAGCTGATTCTAGAACAATAATTGATCGTGCTAGAGTAGAATGTCAGAATCATTGGTTCGTCTACAATGAAAGAATGTCTGTCGAATCGACGGCCCAAGCTGTTTCCAATTTAGCTATACAATTTGGAGACAGCGATGACGATGGAAGTGCTATGTCAAGACCATTTGGTGTAGCAGTTTTGTTTGCTGGTATAGACGAGAAAGGGCCTCAGTTATATCATATGGACCCTTCAGGCACTTTCGTTCAATTCAATGCAAAAGCCATTGGCTCTGGTAGCGAAGGTGCACAACAGAACCTTCAAGAAGTATATCATGCGGTAAGATATCCAACATATGTAATATGTAATTTTTAACAATTAAAATTTTAATAGATATACTAATTATTTGTTATTACATTTTACAGTCTATGACGCTTAAAGAAGCAATAAAATCAGCTTTAGTTATACTGAAGCAAGTCATGGAAGAAAAATTGAATGATGATAACATAGAAGTAATGACAATGACACCTGAGAAACTGTTTCATATGTTTACAAAAGCTGAATTACAGGAGGTGATTAAAGATATTGCTTAATTTTTAGATTATTTAAAATATGTTGATTTAATAAACTAAAATATATAAAACTACGTGCAGCAAAACTAATGCTATGTCAACATTGTATAAGTGCAAATTATATATACCTTTTTCACTCAAAAATATGTCATTTCTACATGCTGAGTGTCTTTATATCTTTATTGTTTCAAAATAGCACTGTTAGCAAATTATGTTAACCCTCAAAGAATCCTTTATTCTATTTCCTGATTCATGTTTTCTCATTAATATATTAAATTATAATTAGAAAGATACAAATATTTATACAGTTATGATATATTAAAGTCTTCAAAAAATGTGGAGATTTGTAGATAATGCAGTTTGCAGACTTTAGTTTATCATAAGTGCATAAATATAAAGAGTCTAATTATAATTATTTATATATATTCATACAGTTCATAATCCAAATCTTTCTAATCCCTTAATTTAGTTAATTGATATTCTGCCATCATCAAAAGAAGAATCCTTAAGATCCAGATCCAACATGTCTGGTCCATTTCCATCACTCCCATCTGTATCCATTGATGGATGAAAATCTGAGAAGTGACTGGTGTATTTGTTGATGTTACCTCCATCCTAAGACACTTATCTACTTATCTGTAATTATTTAAAACCTTTAAATTTTTCTTTTTATGAACCATGCTAATTTGATCTAATTAAATATATATCTTATAAAAAACCCTCTTTTTTTCTGTAGCAATAATCAACAAATGTCTACGAATTTTCTAACCTACACTTACGTTAACTATATGGAAGCAGCGTTTTTTAATTTATAACTCAGGAATGCTGGATTTACACGGAGCATACAAAGCAGTAAATTCCAGGTGACAATTTAAAAAATTGATAACATTTTTAAAAAGAAAAAAGGGAAATATTCTCTATTTCTCTAAAATAAAACCAATAACGTTGTTCGATTCGCATCGAAACGAACGGGTCGGATGGGTTCGTTTTCGATTAAAAGCTTTCGACCTGTGAATGGCCGTATCCGAAATCAATAATTAATTTTGCCCGGTTTGCCAGAAGCGCCGAGGGGTAGGAAAGCGAGAGCCTGGGGCGGAAATGGTTGGGTACTCACTCGGTTACTGCGATGTTCCGATAAAACGTCCCTTTTTTATCCCGTTCTCTCAGCTGCCAGATTATTGGATATTATTCCATTTCAAGCGTTCAATCCCGCTACGATTCGCTCGCTCGGATTCCCACGGGGGTTTCTCTGTCGTCCACTGATTGTCGAAGCTCTCGCTTACACGCGATTCACCTGTAGTTAAACTTCATTCGAAACGTTCTATTTCACTACTCTCACCCCACTTTATTTTTCTAAAATTGACCTCCATTGTTAGTTTATAAAATTATTTAGTTCTCTTTCATACATTGATGATAACATGATAAAATTGATGATGTTTTGTGAAATTGATCAAAATTGTTGAATATTGATAATGATCCACACAAATTAATTTTGTAAATTTTTATGATACAATTGTATTTTACAAATTGATCATTCACCCTCTGTTTTTGTAAAGTTGATAAAAATTGAATATTCATGACATAGGTTTGTTGTGTTTAATTGTAATAAGAGTTCGTTTATGGTTCACTACTTTACTTCTTCCTCTTTCTTCAAAGTTGAAGAAAATTAATAAAAATTGACAAAAGTCAAAATCTAATAAAAAATGGCGTTAAAGACCGGAAGAAACTAAATACAAGAAGAGCATCAGCTAAAATGGAGTTAGAAGAATTTATACAGAGTAAACAAATTTACAAGTTTAAGGATTATAACAATATATTAATAACTGTACATTTTATGAAAATTTGCACGGATTCCAAAATGGCCGACCGTCAAGGAAAATCAAAGAAAGGCGATTGAAGGAGCATCAGCAAAATGGAGTTAGAATTAAAGTATAAAGATTATAATAAATTATTGACTGCACATTTTACGAAGACTTTCACGAAGTCCAAAATGGCCGACCGTGAAAGAAAATCAAAGAAAGGCGATTGAAGGAGCATCAGCAAAATGTAGTTAGAATTAAAGTAATTAAAGTATAAAGATTATAATAAGTTATCGAGTGCACATTTCACGAGTGAAAAATGGCGGAAGAAAATCGAAGTCAGGCGATTGAAGGAGGAGCTAAGGGGAAATGGAGTTAGAAGGAGAACGAGAGGACTCTGTAATTAACTGCGATGAGAGTGTCGGGATAGTCCCGTTTGAGTCGCTGAGAATCCCTCGGGACCTGACCCGTCGTATCAGACGCCAAACACTCCACTCTCACACCGTCTCATCGTCGTCGTCGTCGTCGTCGTCGTCGTCGTCGGCCAGCTTCGAAGCTGGCAAACACGTTCAAGTTTCGCTACGATAATTGCCTTCGCTTCACAGTCGCGCCCCGACACCCGCGGCATTGGATAAAACCCACCCTCGCGCCCGTTCTGCGAACCCGACGACGGGGATGAAGGGATGGAAACTCGATAATGGGTTTCAGCCTCGGAATTTCAACGCGATTCGAATCTCCTCGTCACGGAAACTACTGGTCCCCTTATACGTTTTGGGGAACTGGCTGTTTCATTTTGGACCACGAGGGACGACATTTTGGATACTCTATTTATGTGGGAAGAATGTTTTATAGGGCTTATGGTTTAGTTACTTTTTTTTTATATATTTAGAAATAAATGTATGTATAATGTGATATAATATAGTCATATAGTAACATAATATAATACAACATGTATAATTTAAATGTACATATGTTACTGTATAACATATGTTGTATTAGTTTTAAATAAATGTATATATGTTACTGCGTAACATATGTTATATTGGTTTTAAATAAATGTATATATGTTACTGCGTAACATATGTTATATTAGTTTATATGTACATTTATTTCTAAATCATATATAAACTTATTTCTAAATAAATGTACATATACTACTGTGTTATATTAGTTACTGCATAACATTTGTTATACTATGTTATGTTACTGTATGACTACGTTATATTACATTGTATGTACATTTATTTCTAAATAATATATACACTTATTTCTAAATAAATATACATATGTTACTGTGTTATATTAGTTATTGCATAACATATGTTATACTATGTTACGTTATATTACATTGTATGTACATTTATTTCTAAATAATATATAAACTTATTTCTAAATAAATGTACATATACTACTGTGTTATATTAGTTACTGCATAACATATGTTATAATATGTTATATTACTGTATGACTATGTTATATTATATTATATGTACATTTATTTCTAAATAATATATAAACTTATTTCTAAATAAATGTACATATGTTACTCTGTTCTTAGTTATGTTACTGCACAACTATTTTACTGTATAACTATGATTATCCTGCACCGAGCTTTAACAACAGTTTCCCGCCAAAAAAAGACCAAACACTTCGAGGCAAAATTTAATTGTATCCTGTAGAAACTGGTTCTAAACTGTTTCCTTCCGGTAGCAAGGACTCATTACGTTCTCGGGTTACGTTCTTCCGGTGTACGCGAAACGTTACATTGCTTTCTTCAACCGCCTTTAATCACCGGAACGGAATTTACAACCGTGATAATATTGTGAAATAGATGACGATGATTTTATTTGTCCTTGCAACGGCGAGACGAACATGATACAATCGCGGTTTCGATGATCTGAAAGTAACGTACTTTCACTGCGATTCTGTCGAGAAACTACGGTATTCTGTTCTAGTGAAGTAAATATCGAATGTTCTGAAAATTGTGCACGGATGACACGCGACTCCATTTTGCTCGCGATCGATGGGAAAATGGAGCGCTGTTGATTTGTGTAATAAATAATAGATCGGGGCAAATTTTGCTGTTTTTAATTTTTATTAGTTCTTTTTAATTTCTTTTTGTAGTAATTTTTTATTTTTATTAGAAAATATATTTTTATTTTTTTTTGAGGATACTCTTAATTTTCATCTGTCAATAATTAATTTTAACAGTTGATGCTTGCATTAATAATTAATTTTAACAGTTGATATTTGCATTAATTTTAACACTAATTTTAGCATTAATTTTAACAGTTGATACTTGCATTAATAATTAATTTTAACAGTTGATATTTGCATTAATTTTAACACTAATTTCAGCATTAATTTTAACAGTTGATGCTTGCATTAATAACTAATTTTAACAGTTGATATTCGCATTAATTTTATCACTAATTTCAGCATTAATTTTAACAGTTGATGCTTGCATTAACAATTAATTTTATCAGTTGATATTTGCATTAATTTTAACACTAATTTCAGCATTAATTTTAACAGTTGCTACTTGCATTAATAATTCTAAATCTTTATCAATATCTTCCAATCAATTTCATTGCTAATAAAACGTCTCACAATTTTTTCTAAAAAGAACCTGAACACTTACCAAAATAATTTATAACACAACTACTTACGATTGTATAAGAATCGTGAGAAAATGATTGCCGCGAAAACGTCCACTTCGATAAAGGAAAGTAATAAGAAGAAAAGGAACAGAAAAAAAGAAGAACGATGAAACTTTCCTCTTATTACCGAAGAGCCAATAGAAAAGCGGAAGTAGACGGATCGCGATGCAGGAAGAAGTGGGTAGCAAGACAGGTCGGCCATAATTCACGCATGGTGGAATCGTCGCGATTTTTTTCACTTTCACAAAATCCACCGGTCGTCTAATAAAACCACGCGTCCGCACACTTTCATATTTCGCCGCGGTTATGCATCCTCGTAATTCGCAGTTCCCGTATAACATAACGTTTTATGTAACCGAGAAGGAAACAATGCTCGATGGTCATGCTAATCGTTTACTCTTATGACAATATTGTCATTTGTCTATTTTCATGCATTTGTCTTTTATGGATTTTGTGTATTTTATGTAGTTTTATGTGTTTGTCTATTTTTATATATTTATGTATTGGTAAATGTATTTGATGATTGCATTTATTTCTGCAAATTTAATTTACAGAAGGTATTGGTAAATGTACTTAATGATTGCATTTATTTCTGTAAATTTAATTTTGTTACATTATTACGGATTTATTAGTCAAAATCAATTTGCGCGGGAAAATTGTGGTATTTGAATGATGGAAGCGAGCTTCGAAAGTAATTTTTAAATTCTACATTTATGGATCGATGAATTTATGGATTCTTCACAAGATTAAAATTTTTATTTATTTGTTGTCGGTAACTTTTGTGACAGGTAATTTAATTATTTTGATTATTGAACACAATATTATAACAAGTATGGAAAAATACAAAATCATCGCAGTATTCCTAATAAATTTAAAAAACAGAAACGCTACAACGTCGAATAGAATAAAAATATTACCAAAAGCAATTTTCAATGAAAAAATTACAGAAATCGATTCCGAATGAGAGAATTAAAATTTCTAATTTTAATTTAATTCAATTTTAATTTTGTAACTCGAGGGTCCAACTCGACCCTTCCATAACCACGGTACTTAAACAATTTTCTTCTTCCACTGAACCCAGCTATCAAATTCAAATCAAACAGCGCCCATAAATCAATGTAGAAGAGCGTATTGGTGTGTGTCGGCGCACGACTAATCGCGGAGAAAGTAATGCTTTCTTGAACACGCACACAACGATCGGTTTAATTGCAAATCTTGATTTAAGATTCGCTCGAGATCGAAAGCGCGGCCCGGAAACGGTCAGCAGCAATATACGCATTCGATACGTTCATCTTTCTCTTCTCAGAATCTTTCCGCTTCCGGTCGGAGCCAGACATGTGTTAAACGTTTCTGTCATGTTTCCTTGAAATTATTGAACCGTAAAATATCAGGCAGCGTGCGAGCGACTTTTTTTCTTCGATCTTTCTGCCATTGGCGTAACTAGGATTTTTTGTGGAGTGGTGGGAGTTTTGGGGATTTTGGGGAATTTTGGGGATTTGGGGAATTTGGAGGATTTTGGGAATTTGGAAAATTTGGGGGAATTTGGAGATTTGGGGAATTTAGGGAATTTGGAAAATTTGGGAGATTTTGGGAATTTCGGAAATTTGGGGAATTTGAGGAATTCGGGGAATTTGGGGAATTTGGGGAAATTGAGGAATTTAGGGAATTTGGGGAATTTGGGGAATTTGGGGAATTTGAGGGATTTGGGGAATTTGGGGAATTTGGGGAATTTGAGGGATTTGGGGAATTTGGGGAATTTGGGGAATTTGAGGGATTTGGGGAATTTGGGGAATTTGGGGAATTTGAGGGATTTGGGGAATTTGGGGAATTTGGGGAATTTGAGGGATTTGGGGAATTTGGGGAATTTGGGGAATTTGAGGGATTTGGGGAATTTGGGGAATTTGGGGAATTTGAGGGATTTGGGGAATTTGGGGAATTTGGGGAATTTGAGGGATTTGGGGAATTTGGGGAATTTGGGGAATTTGAGGGATTTGGGGAATTTGGGGAATTTGGGGAATTTGAGGGATTTGGGGAATTTGGGGAATTTGGGGAATTTGAGGGATTTGGGGAATTTGGGGAATTTGGGGAATTTGAGGGATTTGGGGAATTTGGGGAATTTGGGGAATTTGGGGAATTTGAGGAATTTGGGAGATTTTGGGATTTGGGGAATTTAGGGAATTTAGGGAATTTAGGGAAATGGGAAAATTTGGGGGGATTTTGGGAATTTGGGGAATTTCGGAAATTTGGAGATTTGGGAATTTGAGGAATTTGGGAAATTTGTGGAAATTTGGAGATTTGGTGGTTTGGGAAATTTGGGAAATTTGGGGAATTTGAGAAATTTGGGAAATTTGGGAAATTTGGAGATTTGGTGGTTTGGGAAATTTGGGGAATTTGAGGAATTTGGGAGATTTTGGGATTTGGGGAATTTAGGGAATTTAGGGGAATTTGGGGAAATTGAGGAATTTTGGGAATTTGGGGAATTTCGGAAATTTGGAGATTTGGGAATTTGAGGAATTTGGGAAATTTGGAGATTTGGTGGTTTGGGGAATTTGGGGAATTTGAGGAATTTGGGAGATTTTGGGATTTGGGGAATTTAGGGAATTTAGGGAAATGGGAAAATTTAGGGGGATTTTGGGAATTTGGGGAATTTCGGAAATTTGGAGATTTGGGAATTTGAGGAATTTGGGAAATTTGTGGAAATTTGGAGATTTGGTGGTTTGGGAAATTTGGGAAATTTGGGGAATTTGAGAAATTTGGGAAATTTGGGAAATTTGGAGATTTGGTGGTTTGGGAAATTTGGGGAATTTGAGGAATTTGGAGGATTTGGGGAATTTGGAGATTTGGGAGTTTGGGGAATCTGGAAATTTGAAGAATTGGGAGTTTGGAAATTTGAAACTTTGGAAATTCGAGAATTTTGATAATTCATGAAATTTTTAATTTATAGAATCTAGAGAATCTAGGGAATTTGAAGAAATCGAGAAATTTCCATTCTTGTTAATTTAGGAAAATTTGGAAGTTTATTGAACACTTGTATATTTGAAAATCTAAAAACTTATATATTTCAGAACTATGAAAGACATTTCTTTGAAAGTCTCCTTTCTAATATAATAATGTAGAACTATGAAATGTCCTGCATTCCACAATCCTTGTTGAACATAATAAAAGTCGTTCTATATTTTATGGGCAATGTTCCGGGCCCACCGAGAAGTATTTACGCTACTGGTATCAAGTGAAAGAGGCGTCCACGTAATAATAATTCGTTCTCATACACGTGGTTGAGCAGTCGGCGCGAAAAGGGAAATTTTGCAAAAGTGAAACTCGAAGACGAGATTTCCGGTAGATTCGGCGAGAAAGTGTTTGCTCGTTAACACGTTCGCGAAGAATTCTTCGCCGTTTTTCTTCGGTTACTCTTGCGAAAAACTTTGCGAATTCTTCGAGCAAGGAAAACGATACTTTAATCATAGATCGCTGCTTTTGATTTCCATCAATTAACTACGCGTTACGAGAATGATACAATCAACATTCTAAAACGAAGTTCGTGAAATTAATTAACTTTTAATCGTTTCTAATCTTTTGCGTTGTTCGTTTGTATCTTGATTACGTAATTGAATTCGGTCAATTTTTAAATTTGATCGAATTAATTTTAACAATTCTTAAGTATAAATTAAGTGTGATTATATAAAGTAATTTTTGCTAAGGAAACATTTTTACTATTTGAAAAGAGAATAATTCTTTAGAAATGTTTCTTAAATTAGTAATAAAAAATATACAGGGTGTCTCACAACTAGTGTAACTCTCGGAATCGGGTGGTGGGATTCGAGATTCTGAACAACTTTTCCCTTTGCAAAAATTCGCTCTGAAGCTTCGTTTTTGAATTATTAAGGAAAAACACGGACCAATCAGAGCGCGAGGATTACGCGCGCTCAGCCGCTGGGCGGAGCTGTCTCGCGCCTGCGCACGCCTCTCGCGCTCTGATTGGTCCCGTGTTTTTCCTTAATAATTCGAAAACGAAGCTTCAGATCCCATTTCTGCAAAGGGAAATCTTATTCAGAATCTCGTCAGCTATCATTTCAGAGACCTACACTAATTGCGAGACACTATATTATTTTTACTTGAATTCATTGTATATTACACGTATACAACGTGTGTTGATGTCCGTAAAATTACTGTGCAATTATTATGAACTTAGCAATGTTTACAACTTTTATGTTGTAAAATAATTATCCTTCATCACCTGAAAGATATAAACGCAAAGGATGTCTTAAATAAAAATCCATATTACAATGACAGAGTATTTATTAAAAATCTTTTTAATACAAAAAAGGGCATCTATGGTGTCTTAACTTAAATTAGGTACAAGAGTGCCTCTACGCTGCAAAGGTATAGTTTCACAGCGAAGTATACTTCACATTGGCTAACTTATGCTCGTAAAGCTCGTTTATGCGCAGTTGTTAGTTTCTTTGGAACAGCAAGATAAACATACTTTCTACCACTAGAAGAGAACTTATGCTTCTTAATTTTTATAAATGAAACTACTAAAACAACCAATGGTTCCAATAATCGTACAAAATCAATAAAAAATTTCTCCATCGATTTTTATCAAAAATTCTCTACCTGAGAGTCAAACTAACCCCGTTGCATTACAACAAAGTACAAAAATAGAATTAATAAGAGAAAACTGGTAAAAAGAATGAACTTAAGTTAGTCTGGCTCTCGGGTACTAAAACGTTTGTATAAAATACACAAAAATAATCTGGTACGATAGCGAACGTGACATTGAAGCTTTTGAGAGAAGAAAATTTCTACGTTGTTTCGAAAGACTAGCTATGAAAAACGCTGTAAAATGGCTGTCACCAAGGAATAGCTAATGATGATATACTCGAGCAGCTTCTTTGAATTGCTTGAAAGACACGTTGCGCTTGAGAGAGAAGCATTTATCTACATACGATCGTTTTACCTGGTTCTCCCCTGAAGATACGCGTGGTTATGCGGCTGGAACGAAGAAATTGCGACCGTTTTCTAACAGCGAATATTCAAGACCGAGAAGTTACAGCCACATCCAACTTAGTACTTCAAAAATTATAAATATTTTAGCTTGAAGCTACAAAAAATTGTTCATTAAGCTACTTTCAATTTTTGTTCCCTCAAAAATTATCCCCACACGGTAAATAAACTTCACCGAGTATATAAATTTAATAAAAATTAACTTTCGAATTTCAATAAATTTACCAAAATTTAAAAAAAAATTCACTGTTAGAAGAAAAATTCTGCCCCGCATATCGTTCCATCCTACAGGTTACATCAAACGGGACACAGTATGTCTAAAGGATGATATTTTCAAGGTTTCATTGACGGTACTTCTATTTTCCATTCAGGAAGCAGCGTAGACTTGTACAGACAGATTACGCGCTCTTAGAAAGTTGATCGTGACATCAGAGGACGGGTACTGTTATTTCCCTTTTTGCTGAGAAAGTAACAGGTCTCGTGCGCAGACTACGCCCCCACCAGGGTCGAGGAACGCCCCCACCAGGTCGCGTAACTCGATATTAGAAAAACCAGGATAACTGTCGCTCTTATATCACTTTCGTTACGTTTCATGGAACGCGTAATCTATCTATATGGCTTAGGTTACATTGGAGTATGCGGTAGATGACAACAGTAGTGTTTTTATGTAAGCGATAGAGTGGACTTTAAAGTGAATTAGTAATTCTACGTTCGTGATAGACTAATAGTAACTGCTTCCGTTAATACGCTAGCTCTAATTATTACTACCTTTCTGATTTGGTGATAGTACAATTGAAACTGTAGAAGTTTACACAGTTCATTTGAAGATTTAAAAATTTGATATAGAAATTTGGACATTGAGAAGTATAAATATTTGTAAACTTCAAATTTGAAAACCCATCTACCCGCCACTTACTCTTCTTCCTCCAACGTACAAACTCCACCCACTTCAGCGTAGCCCCACCCATCGCTCCGCCCACTCCGTGCCATCTACAACTCTCCAACGCAACCTAACCCTACGAAAAGCATAGAAAAGAAGCTCTAACCTCGAAGTGACCGTCCTACCATATCAAGCAAATAATCAACGATGATGATAGTAACCGCCTTCCTCTCCATATCCAGAGCTTCCTTCATACCCGCCTCCGTATCCGCCTCCGTATCCGCCTCCGTATCCGCCTCCGCTGCCGTGATCCTCCTGTATGTGTACAGGCACGGGTACCTTGACGGGTACCGGTACTTCTTTCTCGACTGGTACGGGTACTTCCTTCTCGACCAAGTACGGTTTGTCCACGGGTACCTTAACTGGGTAGGGCACGGGCTTGGGTACCGCGACGGGCACCGGTTTGTGTACCGTGTACGGTTGGGGCACCGGTACCTTCACCGGCACCGGGTAGGGCTTCTCGACGGGCACGGGGTACGGTTTGTCCACGGGTACCTTCACCTCGTAGGGCACCGGTTTGTCCACCGGCACCGGGTACGGCTTCTCGACGGTGACGGGGTACGGTTTGGGCACGGAGACCGGGTACGGTTTATCGACGGGGATCTTCACCTCGTACGGCACCGGCTTCTTCACGGGGTACGGCTGCGGCAGAGGAACTTTGACCTTCACTGGGAACGGCACGTGTTTCTCGACGGTGTACGGCTGCGGCACGGGCACCTTGACGGGCACTGGTACGTGTTTCTCCACGGTGTACGGCTGCGGCACCAGCACCTTTACCTCGTACGGCTTGTCCACGGGTACCTTGACTTCGTAAGGCACGTGCTTCTCCACGGTGTACGGCTGGGGCACGTGCACGGGCACCTTTACGAACACCTTCACGGGGTACGGGACGTGTTTCTCCACGGTGTAAGGCTGCGGTACGCCGACTTTAACCTCGTACGGTACGTGCTTCTCGACCAAGTAGGGCACGTGTTTGGTCACCTCGTAAGGCACCGGTACCTTCTTCACCACCGTGACCGTCTTCACGTGCTCGTGGTGGTCGTAGCTGCCGCCACCGCCGTCTCCTCCGCCTCCCAGGTCACCGTAGCTGCCGTGGAGACCACGCTTCTCCGTTTTCTTCTCGCTCGACTCCGCTACCGAGTCTTTCGTCGTGTCCTCCTCTGCTGGCTTGCTCGCCTCCTCCGCTAGGCTAGCTTGCGTGGCCAGAGCCACCAGGACGATGGCGAGCTAAGAGTGAAAGTTGAGATGAGATTCGCAAGTCGATGATACGGTTTCGTTTGGAATTTATCAACGAGTCGATACCCTGGATTCTGAAGAATATCTTCTTAATTTAATTATTTATTCTTAATGTAATTATTTAGGGTGGCGGTTTATGGGCCATGTATATTTCATGGAAATACAAGGTTTTAAATAATAATAATTTATAATTTATTATGAAATAAAGTTCAGCAGCTATATGTCGAAAGTTTATAAAGTTTGTAAATGTAGAAATTTCTATTTTCATTAACACTGAATGCTAGAGCTATTATTTAGCCACAAAGTGGCTTGTATGTTATCTATTTTATGGGAAACAATTTAATTATGAATAATTTTTCTATTTCGTTGAAAGTATGCTCAAAACGTGGAACTGATTATAAGTCAGAAATAAATTAGCTGTTGCAGGAGTTTTTCAATTTTGAAAACAAACTTTCACGAGTAATTGAATTAACGATGAATAAATATTTTTTATTAAAGGACAATTTTATTCAAGTATAACATTGTTAAAAATTAAAAAACGATGACATGTTAAAGAACGAACTGTTCCGAATAATTTCATTAATTGCATGAACTGCATTTGCAAATGAAGAATTAAATTTGCAAAAGAAGAATGAATGTTGAAAAAAATTTTGCATGAACTGCATTTGCAAATGAAGAATTAAATTTGCAAAAGAAGAATGAAAACAAAAATGTTGCACGAACTAAATTATTTATACAAGTCTATAATTTTGAAAGTGCAAAGGAAATTCAGCATCGAGTGAATTTATAAAAATTAAAACAACACTGTTGAGAACGTTCTGTAAGACTACAAACAACGTCCAGTTTCTCCAACACAATTATCTTAAATTCGAAGGAGGAAGCACGTAAAATCGAAAGTGAAAAATCTCGAAATAAAAAGTGATTATCGATCTTGATCGAAGTTTCCACGGAAACGGTGATGGCTTACCTTGATATTCATCGTCGAGTTCGCGTATGTTTTTAGGTGGCGTATAACCACTGACTGAACCGCTTCGTTTTCTACAGTGAGCCTTATATACTCGACGGCATAATGGCTCTGTACTTTCGCTGCACCTCATCGTCCGTATTATAGTTGTGCGTCTCGTTTTGCATTTGCAAAAACGTGCTGCGCTCGTGTATCCTGGGATAACGTACGGGAAATTCAGCTGGCACGAAACGAGCCGATTCTAATCGCGTTCATCTACACCGCGTTCGATCCATGGAAACTGTTCTGTTAGATAGCCGTTTGTGATAACGATTCGATGTTTCTCGATTGACGAGTAATTAGCTGATAGTCGCAGCATCGTTCTTTCTGCGTTCTTTGGTGATAGAAATCTGATTTGGCTAATTTAGACGGATTTTATTCGATCTTCTTTCGTATTCAAATTGATCGAAGAATATTGCACAGCAGAGCAGTAGAGAATACTTTTGTATTAATAATTGTTCGACTGAATAGAAAGTACACAAAAATATCTTGTCTTTTTGACGACATTTTTAATGTTTACTGTAATTGCGGTAGAACTGCTTGAAATGATAGATAGGCGCTTCTACTTAGTAATTTTATTGCAGCAATTTCGATTATGTAATACATTAACCAATAAAGTTGGGTGTAGTTATTTCAAAGTAAGTGTAACTATCGGTTGCTGCTCACAAATGTCTATGGATAGTGAAATCTAGGAATGATAAAATCTCTGGGGATATGGGAATTTAGAGATTTTTCAAACTAATGAAAAATCTAGGATTGTAGGAAGCTAGGGATATTGGAAACTAGGAACTTCTTGGTCTAGAGGCAATTCTGTCTAGAAACTTTTTGAATTAGGGACATGGAAATTCTTGGATACTTATCTAGGGGCTTTTGGGTCTAGGGATTTTTGGAATTAGGGATTTTGGATCTAGGGATTATTGGAACTAGGGATTTTAGATCTAGGGATTTGTGGAACTAGAGGTTTTGGAACTGGGGATTTTGGATCTAGGGATTTTTGGAACTAGGGATTTTTGGAATTAGGAATTTTGGAACTAGGGATTGTTGGAAGAAGGCATTTTGGATCTAGGGATTTTTGGAACTAGGGATTGTTGGATCTAGGGAGTTTTGGAACTAGGGATTGTTGGAACTAGGGATTTTTGGAACTAGGGATTTTGGAACTAGAGATTTTGGATCTAGGGATTTTTGGAACTGGGTATTTTTGGAATTAGGGATTGCTGTATCTAGGGATTTTTGGAACTAGGGATTGTTGGAACTAAAGATTTTGGATCTAGGGATTTTTGGAACTAGGGATTTTGGATCTAGGGATTTTTGGAACTAGAGATTTTGGATCTAGGGATTTTTGGAACTAGGGATTTTGAATCTAGGGATTTTTGGAACTAGGAATTTTTGGAACTAGGGATTTTGGATCTAGGGATTTTTGGAACTTGGGATTTTGGAACTAGAGATTTTGGATCTAGGGATTGTTGGAAGTAGGGATTTTGGATCTAGGGAATTTTGGGATCTAGTGTTTTTTGTTATCTATATATTTTTGGATCTAGTAATTTTTGGATATAGAAGAAATTGAATCTAGAGATCTTTGGATCTTAGAATTTTTTGGATCTAGGGATACTTAAACCTAGAAATATTGGAAGCTTGAAACTTCTTGATCTAGAGACAATTGCATTTAGTAATGTTTTGATCTAGGGACACAATAATATTAATCCCTATATTAAACATATAGGGATGCAATAGTTAGATATAGAAATTTATATAGCATATAAATTCAAAGAAGTATATCTAACGAAATATCTATAGCACCAGTAACAATATTCAATCGTAATTATGTAATTAAAGTAGAGAAAAATCCTTCTTTCTAATACATGGTAAAATATACAATTGTACATGCTTTTAATATATTTTGAAATTCTTATATTCAATTAAACACAGAATAGTTGTAGCTTCTAATGTTTCGTAACTATTAAATAATTGCATAAAAATGTATCATAACACTACATATATTATTCGTTAGATCTCTATTTCCTATAATTAAGCGATGTTCTCAGATAAACCAGCTTTAAATTTCACTCGTTATCAGTACACAACATATAAACATCGAAGTATAACATTATCTTTAATGTTAAACGATTTCAGTTTATTCCAACGGTATAAAATTTTCGAACATCAAAACCAAAGGGTTATTCATCTTTTCGCTGGCAGCTATCGTATCGTGACCCATTTTTCCACGAACACCTGAGATACGTGCATCTAATGTGTTTTCGATGAACTCGAGCAGTGTGTCATTATTGTCGCATCACAGACAGATCGGGGTTGAAATTATGGTTCACGCAAGCGTCATTTGCACGATGGCAAAATGATTGCGATTTCCTTTGTGCCTCTCTGTTCACCGTGAAAATCGTTCATCGAATTGAAATCTTCATCCCGGTACTTTCGTATGCTTGATCAATAATCAGCGAGAGCGTGGACATGCAACCATCATAATTTTCGTCCCGTTATAACGTTTTATTCAAATTTATGGTCCTCTTCAAGCTTTTGTTTCTTTTCAATTTTAATAAATTTGCAGAGATATTTTTTTTATTGTTTACTACGTGTTAGATTATCACGCATTACATTCCTACGCTTAGAATTACCACGCGTTGCGTTATTACGGGTTGAATTACTACGCGTAGAATATGCACGCGCTAGATTACTACGCGTTGGATATCCACACGCTGTATTACTACGCGTAGGATTACCACGCGTTAGATTACTACGCGTAGAATATGCACGCGCTAGATTACTATGCGTTGGATATCCACACGCTGTATTACTACGCGTAGGATTACCACGCGTTAGATTACTACGCGTAGAATATGCACGCGCTAGATTACTATGCGTTGGATATCCACACGCTGTATTACTACGCGTAGGATTACCACGCGTTAGATTACTACGCGTAGAATATGCACGCGCTAGATTACTATGCGTTGGATATCCACACGCTGTATTACTACGCGTAGGATTACCACGCGTTAGATTACTACGCGTAGAATATGCACGCGCTAGATTACTACGCGTTGGATATCCACACGCTGTATTAGTACGCGTTGGATTACTACGCATAGGATTACCACGCGTTGCATTACCACGCGTTGCATTACTACGCGTTAAATTACTACGCGTAGAATATGCACGCGCTAGATTACTACGCGTTGGATATCCACACGCTGTATTACTACGCGTAGGATTACCACGCGTTAGATTACTACGCGTAGAATATGCACGCGCT
>NW_003797255.1:1296697-1307756 GCF_000220905.1 Megachile rotundata
TTGGAATTTTGAGAATTTGGAATTTTGAGAATTTGGAATTTTGAGAATTTGGAATTTTGAGAATTTGGAATTTTGAGAATTTGGAATTTTGAGAATTTGGAATTTTGAGAATTTGGAATTTTGAGAATTTGGAATTTTGAGAATTTGGAATTTTGAGAATTTGGAATTTTGAGAATTTGGAATTTTGAGAATTTGGAATTTTGAGAATTTGGAATTTTGAGAATTTGGAATTTTGAGAATTTGGAATTTTGAGAATTTGGAATTTTGAGAATTTGGAATTTTGAGAATTTGGAATTTTGAGAATTTGGAATTTTGAGAATTTGGAATTTTGAGAATTTGGAATTTTGAGAATTTGGAATTTTGAGAATTTGGAATTTTGAGAATTTGGAATTTTGAGAATTTGGAATTTTGAGAATTTGGAATTTTGAGAATTTGGAATTTTGAGAATTTGGAATTTTGAGAATTTGGAATTTTGAGAATTTGGAATTTTGAGAATTTGGAATTTTGAGAATTTGGAATTTTGAGAATTTGGAATTTTGAGAATTTGGAATTTTGAGAATTTGGAATTTTGAGAATTTGGAATTTTGAGAATTTGGAATTTTGAGAATTTGGAATTTTGAGAATTTGGAATTTTGAGAATTTGGAATTTTGAGAATTTGGAATTTTGAGAATTTGGAATTTTGAGAATTTGGAATTTTGAGAATTTGGAATTTTGAGAATTTGGAATTTTGAGAATTTGGAATTTTGAGAATTTGGAATTTTGAGAATTTGGAATTTTGAGAATTTGGAATTTTGAGAATTTGGAATTTTGAGAATTTGGAATTTTGAGAATTTGGAATTTTGAGAATTTGGAATTTTGAGAATTTGGAATTTTGAGAATTTGGAATTTTGAGAATTTGGAATTTTGAGAATTTGGAATTTTGAGAATTTGGAATTTTGAGAATTTGGAATTTTGAGAATTTGGAATTTTGAGAATTTGGAATTTTGAGAATTTGGAATTTTGAGAATTTGGAATTTTGAGAATTTGGAATTTTGAGAATTTGGAATTTTGAGAATTTGGAATTTTGAGAATTTGGAATTTTGAGAATTTGGAATTTTGAGAATTTGGAATTTTGAGAATTTGGAATTTTGAGAATTTGGAATTTTGAGAATTTGGAATTTTGAGAATTTGGAATTTTGAGAATTTGGAATTTTGAGAATTTGGAATTTTGAGAATTTGGAATTTTGAGAATTTGGAATTTTGAGAATTTGGAATTTTGAGAATTTGGAATTTTGAGAATTTGGAATTTTGAAGAGTTGGAATTTTGAGAATTTTAGAATTTCGAAATTTTAGGATTTTTTAACCTTTGTTTTTTTACACAATATAACACATGTGGAATATATATTCCCAAGTGTCCCTAAAACTGACCGATTACCTAAAAGCTAGTTTCATATGTAACCAGGTCGAAATTTTGGTAAAAGTAGATACACATATAGATAAAAATAGTAACGGAGAACATGTTCACCAGCTGTGGAGAACTGCCGCGTTACTTCCAGAGTATTCTCGACGAAAGTGAAAGGATTTCAATGACTTTCCTCGAAATTTCATGTAACATTAACATCAACGTTATAAATTTGACATTACACAATGCCTGATATGTACTTCGTTAACGATCAAACATACAAAAATTACAAATATTTCCTTACACTTTCGTATTCAATTCTCACTTCCTAAAAACGTATTTTAAATTTCTATCATTTCAAATTTTGTTATTTATATTTTTAATAAATCAAGATTGAAGATTTGATGTTTTCATATAAATATGAATTTCATTCGATTTGTTCGATGTCAAATACAACATTGCAATCAAAATTGCAATCATTTATGAAATTAGTTTCAATAAGATTAATCAGAATCAATTCTGCAATTTTGGAATTGTGGAATGTTGGAATTCTGGAATCGTGAAATTTTGGAATTTTGGAATTGTGCAATCCTGGAATTGTGGAATTCTGCAATCGTGGAATTCTGAAATCGTGAATTTTTGGAATCGTGGAATTCTGGAATCGTGGAATACTGGAATCGTGGAATTCTGGAATCGTAGAATTCTGGACTTGTGGAATTCTGGACTTGTGGAATTCTGGAATCGTGGAATTCTGAACTTGTGGAATTCTGGAATCGTGGAATTCTGGAATTGTGCAATCCTGGAATAGTGGAATTGCGGAGTTTTGGAATTCTAGAATCGTAGAATTCTGGAATCGTGGAATTCTGGAATCGTGGAATTCTGGAATTGTGGAATTCTGGAATCGTAGAATTCTGGACTTGTGGAATTCTGGAATCGTGGAATTCTGGAATTGTGCAATCCTGGAATAGTGGAATTGCGGAATTTTGGAATTCTGGAATCGTAGAATTCTGCAATCGTGGAATTCTGCAATCGTAGATTTCTGGAAATGTGGAATTCTGGACTTTTGGAATTATAGAATTACTCGAAGCATACAAAAACATAGAATTTAAAGAATAGAGTAATTAACAATGTATAATTGTCCCATTCGATCAGAAACCATTACGTAACAGAGGAAGTGATTCATAATGGACCAGTTTCCAATGAAGTGCCGGTAACGGCCGCCTTAATTAACCGAATCACTTCCATAAAAAGTTAAAACGCTATTTTCTAGATCTGTAATCGCATAAAAACGAAAACGTTTACATAGTACTGTGTTATATTGCATTATCCTTCTCTAAACACGGTTTCCATTTTATTTCCTGGATTGCGCAAATTCATCGCACGATTCGAACATTTTTCAAGCAACGTTCTGTTTCTCTCGTAATTGTTATGTAGAAATTCTTTTTTTCACGCTCCTCCTTTTCCGCTTTCGTTTAGAAACGAAAGTAAAGCGCCTTCGTATAAATTCTCGACTTTTTCGCTGGAACGGTTCACATTTATTTCATTTTTGCAATCGATTCTACTAAGTTTTCAAGTGAAACATTTTTAATGTATTTAAACAATTGTCATTTTTAGTCGAATTTTATATTTAGTTGGCAATTCATGTTGTTCGTATTTGGATTAGTTATTGTATTTTGAGGAGCAACTTTGTTATAAATTCAGTAGATGAATCAATAAATATAATGAACAGTAAAATTGATTTTGTGTGATTTATATCTATGCAGTTTTATATGTTGTCAAATTGAAATTTTGTGTAACTGAATTGAATCAATTTTATGAAATTCCCATTTCACACTTTATTGTGTAATATCAATAAATGTATTAATAAATATGAACGTATTAATTGCTCAAAATTAATGTAACAATAATAATGTAGATCGTTAAAAAATAAATACACGAGTCACTCAAAATAAATGTATCCATTGCTAAAAATAAATATAACAATAATAATGTGACACGTTAAAAAATAAATACACGAGTCACTCAAAATAAATGTATCCATTGCTAAAAATAAATATAACACTAATAATGTAAGTCATTAAAAAATAAATAAACCAGTCACTAAAAATAACTATATCAATTGCTAAAAATAATCATAACAATAATAATGTCACACGTTAAAAAATAAATAGTCGAGTCACTAAAAATAAATGTAACCCTCCCTAAAAATAAATATAACAGTAATAAAGTAAGTCATTAAAAAATAAATGAATGAGTCACTAAAAATAAATGTAACCCTCCCTAAAACTAAATATAACAATAATAACATAAATCATTAAAAAATAAATAGTCGAGTCACTAAAAATAAATGTAACCCTCTCTAAAAATAAATATAACGATAATAACGTAAGTCACTAAAAAATAAATAGTCGAGTCACTAAAAATAAATGTAACCATCCCTAAAAATAAATATAACAGTAATAAATTAAGTCATTAAAAAATAAATAGACGAGTCACTAAAAATAAATGTAACCCTCCCTAAAAATAAATGTAACCCTCCATAAAAATAAATATGTATAACAATAATAAAGTAAGTCATTAAAAAATAAATAAACCAGTCACTAAAAATAAATGTAACCCTCCCCAAAAATAAATATAACAATAATAAAGTAAGTCATTAAGAAATAAATAGACGAGTCACAAGAAACAAATGTATCAATTTCAATAGTTGAATGAAAAACAAACATATCGAAGCACCTCGTGCAGCAGTCTAATAGATAAAGCATCACGAAAAAGCTCGTTTCCAAAGTGCAGCTGGTTTTTGAGTCGTTTCAGCTCGATCAGAACCTAATGCACTACTGATGGCCAATGATGCAACTTTAATCGCATTCTAACTACCGTGCAATGTGAAAGAAACGAAAAAGCAGCAGTTTCGGAGCTGCCTCATTAAGACATTTGCCAAGCTGATGGCCGAAAGACGCGGCCCTCATTCAGGAGTTAAGGAGCCAGATATATTTTATTCTCTTATGAATTGCGACCTTAGTTTTATGTTATATTGTTTTATGTACGATTTATTTTTAATTTAATGTTCAAATTTAGGGGTTCGTTTTGGGTTTCTGAGGTATGGAAATTATGGAATTTTGAGATTTTAGGATTTTTTTCTTAGGTTTTGAAATGTTGAGATGGTGGGATTCTGAGGTATTGAAATTTTGGGGTTTTAGATTAGTTTGAAATTGGGTTTTTAGGTTTTTTAGATGTGTGAAATTGTGGGATTTTGGGTGTTGGGTTTTTGGGTTTTGGGTTTTGGGTTTTGGGTTTTGGGTTTTGGGTTTTGGGTTTTGGGTTTTGGGTTTTGGGTTTTGAGTTTTTGGGTTTTGGAATGTTGGGATGGTGGAATTTTGAGGTATTGAAATTTTGGGATTTTAGATTAATTTGAAACTCGGTTTTTAGGTTTTTCAGATTGTGAAATTGTGGGATTTTGGGTGTTGGGTTTTTGGGTTTTGGGTTTTGGGTTCTTGGGATTTTTTTCTTAGGTTTTGGAATGTTGGGATGTTGGGATTTTGAGGCATTGAAATTTTTGGATTTTAGATTAGTTTGAAACTCGGTTTTTAGGTTTCTTAGATGGTGAAATTGTGGGATTTTGGGTTTTTGGGATTTTTTTCTTAGGTTTTGGAATGTTGGGATGTTAGGATTTTGAGGCATTGAAATTTTGGGATTTTAGATTAGTTTGAAATTGGGTTTTTAGGTTTTTTAGATGATGAAGGTGTGGGATTTTGGGTTTTGGGTTTTTGGAATTTTTTTCTCAGATTTTGGGAATGTTGGGATGTTAGGATATTGAGGTATTGAAATTTTTGGATTTTAGGTTAGTTTGAAATTGGGTTTTTTAGATGATGAAGTTGTGGGATTTTGGGTTTTTGGATTTGTGAGGCAAAAACATTGTGGGATTTTGGGTTTTTAGGTTTTTTAGATGATGAAGTTGTGGGATTTTGGGTTTTTGGATTTGTGAGGCAAAAACATTGTGGTATTTTGAGTTTTTGCAATTTTAGGATTTTATTCTTTTTTTTCTGAAGTTTTAGAATATTAGGATTTGAGGTATTAAAATTTCTGAATTTTTGAACAGTTTGCTAATAAGTTTTTAGATTTGTCAAGCTTTGAAACTATACGATTTTGTGTTCTGGTTCCTAAGTCTGAATATTACGCCACTTATTCCAATAAAAGTAACGAACCAAAATTCACGACATGCTCGACACAAACTTCATGAATCAAGTTTTACTTTCATCTACTCATCGAGAAGGGAAAAGGAAAATAATCAGCAAAAGGTGCTTGTACGATATATTGCATGTCGAAGTGAAATCTCCGTGATTCTCTCCACATATTTACTCACCCAGCAAACATTTATGAATACCAAACAGCGGAACATCATTTTGTACTTCTTTTACTGGCATACGAAATAAAATCGGAACCCAAGCCCTTAGACCTCTCCCCTCAAAAAACTATCCTTAAAAACTAACAAGTAAAAAAATGATAGCGAACGTCGCCAAAAAATTAGGGTTAGATGCAACATAACAAGCAACGAGAATTTTATGCGCGTTCGCCTGATCATAGCCGGTGTGTCCCGTGTCCATGATGCAGGTATCAGCGACATCGTTGGACCTCGTGTTCTTCGTAATTGGCTATCGGATCGAACGTGGCGATCGTTGTTTCATTGGCGAGAATCGTTCGATACGATACATACGTGCTCGTGTTGATAGGTTTGAACGGTGCAGCTGGGTGCCAGGTATAGGTACGAACATAATCGCGACACGTTGTCGACGTGCGCATAATACCGGTCAAATTACATGTGCCGCCGGATCCGATAATTGTGTCTTCAACAAATAACGGGTCCTTGCTTCTGGCCCGCTCGTGGAAACCGACGATCGCTTTAATGCTAGAACTGCCACGAAATGACTGCCATTACAATTTCATTCGAACGTTCTTACTTTGTGTTGCATTTTTTTTTTACGCGGACGATGTAATCACTTCTTGTTACGATCACTGAAGATGTTATGTAGGATGAATTTTTCTTTAGTTTATTCCGAAGCGTAATTGTATTATAGGTGATCTATGATCGTCGAATTGGACTTGGAGACTTCTTACGGATTTTGGGTATTTTATACTTTAGGGATCTAGGGATTTTGGGATATAGAGATTTTAGGATCTAGGGATTTTGGGATATAGAGATTTTAGGATCGAGGGATTTAAGGATCTAGGGATTTTGGAATTTAAGGAATTTTGGGGTCTAGGGAATTTTGATATATAGGAAATTTTGGGCTCAAAGAATCTAGGGAATTTTTGGATCTTCGGATCTAGGGATTTAGAGAATTTTTGGGTCTTGGGTTCCATAGAATTTTGGGATCGTGGGATCTAGGAATCTAGGGGATTTTGGGATCTAGGAATTTAGGAAATTTTGGGACATTGGGATCTAGGGAATTTCTGGGATCTAGTCTTGGGAATTTTGGGATTTTGGGATCTAGGAATCTAGGAATTTAGGGAATTTCGGGACATTGGGATCTAGGGAATTTCTGGAATCTAGGAATTCTGTGATCTAAGGAATTTTGGGATCTTGGGATCTTGGAATCTAGGGAATTTTTGGACGTTGGGATCTAGGGAATTTCTGGGATCTGGGAATTCTGTGATCTAAAGAATTTTGGAAGCTTGGGTTCTAGGGAATTTTCGGATCTAGTCTTGGGAATTTTGGGATCTTGGGATCTTGGGATCTAGGGATTTAGAGAATTTTGGGACCTTGGGATCTGGGCATTTAGGGAATTTTGGGTTCTTGATATCTTGGGGTCTAGGGAATTTTGGAATCTTGGATTCTAAGGAATTTTCGGATCTAGGGATTTGGGGATTTTGGGATCTAAGGAATTTTGGATCTTGGGTTCTAGGGAATTTTGGAGGTGTTGGGATCTAGGGAATATTGAGATCTTGGGTTCTAGAGATTTAGTGAATCCCAGATCTAGGGATCTAGGGAATTTTGCAATCTCTGCATCTGGGGATTTACGGAATTTTCGGATCTTGATATCTTGGGGTCTAGGGAATTTTGGAGGTGTTGGGATCTAGGGAATATTGAGATCTTGAATTCTAGAGATTTAGTGAATCTTGAGATCTAGGGATCTAGGGAATTTCGCGATCTCAGCATCTGGGGATTTAGGGAATTTGGAGATCTTAGTATTTTGGGATTCAGGGAATTTTGAGATCTAGGGATTTAGGGGATTTCCAGATCTTGCGATCTAAAGATTCAGGGAATTTTAAAGTCCTGGATTCTAGGGAATTTCTTGATCTAGGGATCTAGGGAATTTTAGGATCTAGCAATCGCAAAATTTGTAAAACCTGTTTCATACATTTCGCCCCACTGCTCTTCAATGTTAGTTAAAGAAATAATAGCGCGTGCACGCTCGAAACCATAGAGATACAGTTATAATTGATCGCACGTAGCAGCGTATAAATTCGTAGCCTAATGAAACGCTCTTATTGCCTGGTCATTTTTATCAGTCTGTTTCACCGCAATTCGCATTATTCAACGTGAGTTAACGTTAACGAACCAGTCCTGTATCGGATCGTTTCCATGCTCCGTTTCTCGTTGCCAGTTAAAATCCTAAGGGAGTAATTTTGTAATTAACCCGTAAGCCCCCGATGCTTGCAACGGTAGCAAACAACGCCATCAAGTAATCCGGTTTGGGTCAGCGTCATTAGGGGAACTCACGGAGATGAGATACACGTCTTTAATCTTAATTCGTAAACTTAAGCGCCATCGAGGCGCTTCTGATCGCCATGAAAATCGCTTCGCCCCTTTACGTAATATTTTCATTTCTATTGAAAACATAAGGAAGCTGCGGATACGTTCATCCCCGTAAACTATAAATTAGGCTGATACGGCCAGATGTTCAGCAATCAATTTCCTTTCGCGGTTCTTGTAGGTATGTGCAATTATTTCGAGTTCAAGCTGCGGGTTTCAGACGCGAGTCAGATTAATAGAGTCATCATACAGTATTTTGAATTATGTTTCCTGTGTACTTAGAGAATTACACTGCGTGGTATGCAATACTTTCATTCAAAAATAATTTGGTGTAACTTTTAAACTTGCGTCGTAAAATCACCGGTTTGATTCGAAATAATTTCATCTATTGTACAAAGTTCCCTTCAAAGATCCGTAAATTTGAATAATCTGATGATTTTCGATTGTCAAGTGTTCACCGATGTCAACATATTTTAATTGCGTGCATAATTATTTTATAAATGTCCGTGATCAGAAGGGACAACGTTTCGTTCGATTTAATGACCTGAAATAAACTTGGTCGAGCAGCATGAAAGTCGACCGAAACGGACGACATTTTCGTAATAATTATTTCCAAAGAACGTGGGACCAAAATAAGCAGCCGTGAAGACCAAATTATCCGAGATTTCTTAGCCAGTTATTCTTAATGAAGCCAATAATAATCACCAACTATATTTGATAATTGAATAAAAAGGGAGAAATTTGTATAAAGTTGCAGGAATGCTGGGGGAAAAGGCTAATTAACCTTGCAGGATGAAACAAGTAGAGTTTATGATGAGACTCGGAGGAATATTTGATCAGAAATTACAAATTATTTTCTTTCGCTGTTTTCTGTTTTATGTAGAAATATTTAGGAATTCACGGATCTAGGGAATTTTTGAACTTTGGAAATTCTGGGTTTTTGGAATTTTAGAATTTTGGCAATTCTGGAATCTAGGGAATCTTGGGAATTCTGGGGACTAGGGAATTTTGGAACTGTGAGATTTCTGAGATCTAGGGAATTTCGGGATTGTGAGAATTCGGGGATTTAGGGAATTTCGGAATTGTGAGAATTCTGGGATCTAGAGAATTTTGGAATTGTGAGAATTCTGAGAGCTAGGGAATTTCGGAACTGTGAGAATTCGGGAATCTAGGGAATTTCGGAACTGTGAGAATTCGGGGATCTAGGGAATTTCGGAATTGTGAGAATTCTGAGATCTAGGGAATTTTGTAATTTTGAGAATTCTGGGAACTAGGGAATTTTGGAATTGTGAGAATTCTAGGATCTAGCGAATTTTTGAATTTTGCGAATTATGGGATCTAGGGAGTTTGTGGATCTAGCGATTTTTGGAATTAGAGAATTTTTGAATACAGGGATTTTGAAATTTAAAGGGTTTGAAACTAGAGAATTTTTGAATGTAGGGATTATGGAATCCAGGGAAGTTTTGGATCTGGGTATTTTGGAACAAGTGGATATATGAATCTAGAGAATTTTCAAATCTAAGTACTGTGTGAATCTAGGGAATTTCAGGATTTAGTGATCTAGAGATTCAAGAAATATCAGGATCTTGGGTTCTAGAAAATCTACAGATCTAGAGATTTACAGAACACGCGAGAAAAATCGTCGAGGAACGATTAATCAAGCTCCCACAGATCGATTGACCATAAGGTGTCGATGTGTTAATTGATTACGAGCTCGAGCCAAGGCGGACATTTTATTAACCGGCTGGCAGAGCTGGCCAGATAAATTTCGCGGCGGTAAAAAGAGACGAAAAATCGTCGAATTAGCTGCGGTCTTTTATAACGGCTGGACACAGCATCGGTGATCCCCCGATTCTTCTTTTCTTCTCGGTCGACGAACAAGCTGGCTTTTTGTCGAAAAATTTTTCTACCGCCTTTTTGCGGCGAACAGCGCGTGCTACGAACGCGAACCCGCTATAAAATATCGATGGCAATTAGCCAGCGGCTTGATTTAAGACCGGCTACGAGACGCACATTCGGAGAGTTCAATCTCGATGGGCAGACCCCTTTAATTTCCTGCGTATAAAGCATGGCCGTTGCTCGAGGTCTAATTAAGAAATTGCTTCGATCGCGCTACTCAAATTTGTCGCTGAAATCTTGCTCTTGTTCAGGTTACGACTTTATACTTCCGTTTGGTTGCGATACCTTTTGGGGTACTCGGGTGAACTCTATTTTTTATAGATACTTCTTTTGATCATGTTTTTAGTAACACTTTTTAAGGTATAGGTCAATCAGTATGGTAACAGATGGATCGTACTTCTGGATGTGGATGATACTTTTTACAGTATCATGGATTTTACGATAACAGAGATAGTATGCGTCATGTATGTGTGTTAACGTGAAAGACCGAAATTGGAGAATGTCGACATATACCAAGTAGAAAGACCGAATATTTTATTACATTCTTGTACATTCGGACCTTCACCGGTGTACGTCGACAATCACAGATATGCTTTGGTAGAGGTCCAAAAGAGAGGAGCCGACAAAGAAGCGACTGGCTCTCTCCCGCCAAATCCTGTGTTCTGCTGAGAGTCAGTCAGCTTTGTCAATCTTACGCAAGCTTTGATGACGCGAGCAACGTTTTCTTCATTTTTTTTCCAATACCGTAATTTATACCGAATGGATACTGCAGTAAATCGTGATCTTTTTCTTGAAAAGTTCAATGCATTAATTGCGGGTAAACGAGAAGACAATTGTTTTTATTTTTCTCAAGAAAAGTACTCTAAAATACTTTCTGAAGTGGTTTCTGCTAAAACTAAGTGCAACACCTTTGGATTACGGACGATTAAAACGTTTTGACGTTTTAAAAATGAATGATGAAAGGAAATTAATTGTACCATTAAAATCAGGGGAAACGAATATACAGTATTATGTTACCAATGAA
>NW_003797255.1:1309281-1322846 GCF_000220905.1 Megachile rotundata
CCAAATCTCCAAATTCCCACCCTCCCAAATCCCCAAATCTCCAAATTCCCACCCTCCCAAATCCCCAAATCTCCAAATTCCCACCCTCCCAAATCCCCAAATCTCCAAATTCCCACCCTCCCAAATCCCCAAATCTCCAAATTCCCACCCTCCCAAATCCCCAAATCTCCAAATTCCCACCCTCCCAAATCCCCAAATCTCCAAATTCCCACCCTCCCAAATCCCCAAATCTCCAAATTCCCACCCTCCCAAATCCCCAAATCTCCAAATTCCCACCCTCCCAAATCCCCAAATCTCCAAATTCCCACCCTCCCAAATCCCCAAATCTCCAAATTCCCACCCTCCCAAATCCCCAAATCTCCAAATTCCCACCCTCCCAAATCCCCAAATCTCCAAATTCCCACCCTCCCAAATCCCCAAATCTCCAAATTCCCACCCTCCCAAATCCCCAAATCTCCAAATTCCCACCCTCCCAAATCCCCAAATCTCCAAATTCCCACCCTCCCAAATCCCCAAATCTCCAAATTCCCACCCTCCCAAATCCCCAAATCTCCAAATTCCCACCCTCCCAAATCCCCAAATCTCCAAATTCCCACCCTCCCAAATCCCCAAATCTCCAAATTCCCACCCTCCCAAATCCCCAAATCTCCAAATTCCCACCCTCCCAAGTCCCCAAATCTCCAAATCCCCGCCTTCCTAAATCCCGAATTCTCTCAATCCCCATCTTCCCAAATCCCCATCTCCTCAAATCCCCAAATCTCCAATTTCCCATCTTCCCCAATCCCCAATAAGTCGGAAATAAGGGTATTTAGCAAATATTTCGGACATACACCAAGCGACTATGTGAATGTCGACATTCACCAGATTTCGGTCTTTCACGGTAACATCTGCATCACGTACTGCGTTCATGAGTCAATATGTTAATACATTGTTGGAGGTTAGTTTAACCTGAAAACATGATACTCAAATAACTTTACAGTTTAAGTTAGTTTGATCAAACGACTAAAGTCAACGAAAATTTCGTGATACGAAGATGAAACAGAATGGCACTTTTGATACATTAATTGGAATTGAACATTTATCAAAATGTTATATTATTATTTATATGTATAGCATTCTTCCTTCAGAATCAATGTATAACATCAAAATACTGCAACAACAAAGAAAATCAATTTCACTAATAAATTCATCCCGAAAATCGATCTGTCTTCTTTTCAGTGAGCACATATCACTATACCCTCCCGCATGCAATTCGAGCATTAATCTTGAATTAATCTTTTAATCTCCTATTCTCCTCTAATCCGTCAGCTGAATCAACTATTCATGAAAAAAAGGAGAAGAAAAACGACACCGAGCAGAAGCAGGAATGTATATTCATTATCGCGTAATAAACCGGCAATTTAAAAAGGTTTATCGTCGCGATCGAATAAATTGAGCATCGTCCACGCAATCATCTTAATTTATTCGAGGTCCATTCGAAAAGTCTGTGCTTTCAAAAAAACTGTCCACATTCATAACAATTTGTGCGTTGAATAAAATTGAATATCCCGTCTGGCCGAAATTAATCGGCGTATGAATATTAACACCTCTCTTCCGCGACGGGGATCACCTGTACTTTATCCATTAACCATCATCCTCGTCTCTTATCCTCGATAACGATCTTCGTATTAATTATAACGAAAATTATCTGGTACATCATCCTTCGCGTAATACGACCTGTTATCATTGCAATTAATATTAACTTAACACCATCGCCTTCCCGACAATTACGATTAGTGCGCGTACGAAATCTTATGTGTGATTTACGGGAGGAGGTGTTTGTTTTATGGTTTATTTCGTTTGATTGGATTCAATTGAAGTTTCATTGAATCATTTGAGTGGAGTGTAATGTAATACTAATATTTGGTACGTATTTAGGTAACTCGGTATATATTCAAATATACATACATACAGGCTGTCTCACAATTAGCGCAGGTCTCTGAAATGGTAGCTGACGTGATTCTGAATAAGATTTCCCTTTGCAGAAATGGGATCTGAAGCTTCGTTTCTGAATTATTAAGGAAAAACACAGGGCCAATCAGACTGTGAGTCACGTGCGCAGGCGCGAGACAAGCTCCGCCCTCGCGCTCTGATTGGTCCGTGTTTTTCCTTAATAATTCAGAAACGAAGCTTCAGAGCGAATTTTTGCAAAGGGAAAAGTTGTTCAGAATCTCGAACCCCACCACTCAATTCACTCGAGCGACGGTATAGCTAATGTCTAAATTTCTATATGATCATTCATAATTTATTTATTTACCAAATTAATATTATTAATTACTTGGAACTGAATAATAAATACTACAAAGATAAATAAAATGTATTAATCATAAAAGTAGTAGTAGAACAGTGTGGCCCCAGTGTGGCAATGAATGTATTAATTATCAAATTAATTAATCTCCCACATTTCATGCACAAATCAATTAAAAATCAAACCTCAAAAATATCATTAAAACAGAAAATTTGATAACTCCGTTGCTTTGCAAACAGTCATAAACCATTCTTACCTTCACATCGCCCTATCTTTTATCGCAATGCCCGCCCTTCGGCGCAGCATGCACAAAAACCGATGCTCGCAATTAAGCGAACCTATCGATTACTCGAATTTTAACATTCTACCTAATCCTCCATGAACTCTGGCGTCTGAGTTATGGCCGTCATAAAGCAAGATGGTATCGTAAGACACGAGGTCGCGATCGACTATCGACATCCAGGTGGCTTAGCTGTCCGCTAAATAAAACTTGGCTCCAGTATCGTTATTTTAATTTCACGAGAATTATGGTATCGCAAACTGTGACATCGTCGCCGTGCAAGCTGCTCTAATTAAACGTCTACTTTGTTGTTCGCGAACGATCGTTAGGACTCGAAAACGTTGGCGAAAAAAAACAAGTCGAGGAGAAAAATCGCGTCGATTACATTAGCATAATGCGACTCCTTGTCGATATAATCGATGACACGAGACCACGGCTGACGTAAATGCTGCCCACGGTAAATCTGTATTGCAATAAAATTCGGTTTAAATAATTTTTCGTGGGATGCTAATGAGGCCTCGTTTAAACGTCCATTAATTGTTACGGCCGCGCGATAAAGAATACCGATAACATCGGTAAAAGTGGCGTAATTGAATCACGGTGTTCTTTTTTTAATATTTGTACAGTCGACAGCAAATCTGCTTTTCCTGGGGAAAATATGTTATAGATGTGGACATTTTCCGCTGTTGTTTTTGGGGATTCTTGGGAAATGTGGTCATTTCGGGTTCAAGATTTGGGAACCTGGGGATTTGGGGAGTTTGATCTATTTGGAGATCTGTGGAGGTAATTTGGACATTTGCTAGTTTGGGAATTTGGGGATCTGATGATGTTGAATTGGGTTAAGATTTGGGGATCTGGGGATTTGGGGAGTTTGATCTATTTGGAGATCTGTGGAGATAATTTGGAAATTTGCTAGTTTGGGAATTTGGAGATCTGACGTTGTCGGATTGGGTTTAGATTTGGGGACCTGGGGATTTCGAGAGTTTAGTGTTTGGAGACCTGTTAGTACTCAAATATTAGGATTTGGTAGTTCAGGAGTTTGGGGATCTCAAAGTGTCAGGATGGGTTCAACATTTGGGGAACTGGGGATTTGGGGAGTTTCATCTATTTGGAGATCCGTGGAGATAATTTGGACATTTGCTAGTTTGGGACTTTGGGGATCTGATGATGTTAGGATGGGTTAAGATTTGGGAACCTGGGGATTTGGGGAGTTTCATCTATTTGGAGATCTGTGGAGATAATTTGGACATTTGCTAATTTGGGAATTTGGAGATCTGACGTTGTCGGATTGGATTTAGATTTGAGGACCTTAGGATTTCGAGAGTTTAGTATTTGGAGACCTGTTGGTACTCAAATATTAGGATTTGGTAGTTCAGGAGTTTGGGGATCTCCAGATGTCAGGATGGGTTAAGATTTGAGGATCTGGGGATTTGGGAAGTTTCATCTATTTGGAGATCTGTGGAGGTAATTTGGAAATTTGCTAGTTTGGGAATTTGGGGATCTAACAATGTTGGATTGAGTTTAGATTTGGGGACTTGGGGATTTGGGGAGTTTCATCTATTTGGAAATCCGTGGAGATAATTTGGGCATTTGCTACTTTGGGAATTTGGGGATCTAACGATGTTGGATTGGGTTTAGATTTGGGGACCTGGGGATTTCGAGAGTTTAGTGTATTTGGAGATCTGTGGAGATAATTTGGACATTTGCTAGTTTGGGAATTTGGGGATCTAACAATGTTGGATTGAGTTTAGATTTGGGGACTTGGGGATTTGGGGAGTTTCATCTATTTGGAGATCTGTGGAGGTAATTTGGAAATTTGCTAGTTTGGGAATTTGGGGATCTGACGATGTTGGATTGGGTTTAGATTTAGGGATCTGGGGATTTGGGGAGTTTGATCTATTTGGAGATCTGTGGAGATAATTTGGACATTTGCTAATTTGGGAATTTGGAGATCTGACGTTGTCGGATTGGATTTAGATTTGAGGACCTTAGGATTTCGAGAGTTTAGTATTTGGAGACCTGTTGGTACTCAAATATTAGGATTTGGTAGTTCAGGAGTTTGGGGATCTCAAGGAGTCAGGATGGGTTCAACATTTGGGGAATTTGATGTTTGGAGACATATTGACATGGAAATTTGGGGATTTGGTAGTCTAGGACTTTGAGGATCTTGAGATGTAGGGGTAGGTTAAGATTTGGAGATTTCACTCTTGTTACCTACTAACATGGAAACTTGGGGATTTGGTAAACCAAGAGTTTAAGGATTTTCAGATGTAGGGATGGGTTGAGGATCTGGGGACCTCCAAATTTTCTGAGCTTGAGGATTTACTATATACAAATTTAAGAATCTCAAGATTTCAGCACCTAACCCATAACCAAGTATAACTCTCCCTAATTAAGAAGCTACATCTCCATACGCATTTGGAGTCCACATAAGAATTCTAAAAAGACCTAGCTATCCAAATACAACCCTCTCTTACCACTCAAAATGAGCCAAGTACTCCCATAAACCCTAATGAAATACCCAACTATCTATCATCCCAAAACCATAATGAATCCACAAGTACGATAACAGCTCAATTAAGAATCTCCACACGGTGTCCTTGCAAGCGTCATAAAAAGAGCTATCAGAGGATTTCTCCTTGGAAGCAGTAGTCGACTTTCGCTCCAATCAAAAGCAAACAGCCGACACGCTAACACGGAACGTCTGGTGTCATCGGTGAATGTCTGGTCGAGGTATCGGAACAGATGTTTCGAGTGTATGTCCAGGGTGTTCGAGCGAGATGGTAAGAAATTACGAATTCAGGAATCGCTTGGTCCGGGTGCCGGCGAACGTTTAATCTGGCAAATTGCGCCGGGCTGAATCAATCGGGGGCTGCCTTGTAATCGAGTCGCGCATTAATGCGTCCTGTAACCCAGTTACAGGCGGCGGTCTGTCGATCTTGCCTGGAGATATCGACTCGATCGATCGATACGGCACGACGCCTTTGGTTGACGCGAGGCGTCTCGTCGCGTGGCGGCCACACGACGCGAAAGAGCTGATGAAGATCTGAAGGTAACTGTGTACCTGTCTAAGTGTGATTCTGAATCTAACTCTGAAGCTAAATACATATCTGAATTTAACTGTGAACCTAACTGTGAACCTAATATTTCTGAATCTAAGTCTGAATCTAACTTTGGAGCTTATTACGTGAATTTAACTGTGTGGATGAAAAGGTCTTAACTTATAAACCTAACTGCATGTCTGCATCTACCTCTGAATATGATCATGTGAATCTAACTATGTGGATGAAAATATGTCAGCTTTTAAACCTAACTACGTGTCTACATCTACCTCTGAATATGATCATGTGAATCTAACTATCTGGATGAAAATATCTCAACTTATAAACCTAACTACATGTCTGCATCTACCTCTGAATATGATCATATGAATGTAACTATGTGGATGAAAATATGTCAGCTTTTAAACCTAACTACGTGTCTACATCTACCTCTGAATATGATCATGTGAATCTAACTATCTGGATGAAAATATCTCAACTTATAAACCTAACTACATGTCTGCATCTACCTCTGAATCTGATCATGTGAATCTAACTATCTGGATGAAAATATGTCAACTTATAAACCTAACTGCATATCTGCATCTACCTCTGAATCTGATCATGTGAATCTACTTCTGAGTCTGATCATGTGAATCTACCTCTGAATCTGATCATGTGAATCTACCTCTGAATCTGATCATGTGAATCTACCTAGTTCATCTACTCCATCTCTGAATCTGAATTAAAATACCTTAATCTATGAACCTACATATCTGAATCTACCTCTGAACCTAATCATGTGAATCTACCTCTGAATCTGATCATGTGAATCTACCTATTCCATCTACTCCATCTCTGAATCTGAATTAAAATACCTTAATCTATGAACCTACATATCTGAATCTAGCTCTGAACCTAATCATGTGAATCTAACTATCCCATCTACCTTTGAATCTACCTATTTCAATGCACCTCTAGATCCATCTGAACCTCTAAATCCACCTGAATCTCTAAATCCATCTGAATCTCTAAATCCATCTGAACCTCTAAATCCATCTGAACTTCTGAATCCATCTGAATCTCTAAATCCATCTGAACCTCCATATCCATCTGAACCTCCAAATCCATCTGAACCTCTAACTCCATCTGAACCTCTAAATCCATCTGAACCTCCAAATCCATCTGAACCTCTAAATCCATCTGAACCTCTAAATCCATCTAAACCTATACATCCATCTGAACCCCTAAATCCATCTAAATCTCTAAATCCATCTGAACCTCTGAATCCATCTGAACCTCTAAATCCATCTGAACCTCTAAATCCATCTGAACATCTACATCCATTTGAACCTCTAAATCTACCTATATCTCTAAATCCATCTGAACCTCTAAATCCACCTGAATCTCTAAATCCATCTGAACCTCTAAATCCACCTGAACCTCTAAATCCATCTGGACTTCTAAATCCATCTGAACCTCTGAATCCATCTGAACCTCTAAATCCATCTGAACTTCTGAATCCATCTGAATCTCTAAATCCATCTGAACCTCTAAATCCACCTGAATCTCTAAATCCATCCGAACCTCTAAATCCATCCGAATCTCTAAATCCATCTGAACCCCAATATCCACCTATATAAAACTTCGAATAACCCCTCCAAAAAAATGAACCTAAAATAAGCAAATGAACGAAGAAAGGAAGAAGCATCAAAAGCAGCGAAACAATGCGCACGCGATGCGAGTGGGCAGTCACAAGGAAAAAGGAAGAAAAGAAGAAGAAGACGGCGACGAAGAGGAAGAAGAGGATATCCGACAGGACGAAGGGAGACGTTCAATTTCTGTCGCATCTGCCTAAATGTACGTTAGCCTATGATCACCGGTGAGCCCCTGCTTATATTATATCTCCGAGGAGACTAAGTATCGTTTGATTGCGATTTTCAGACCGGCATTATCGTGTACGTGTCACGATACAAGAAGGATGATCACACGCGCACGGATATATTCCGTGGCTCTCGACCATTATCGATCTTCGAGGGCAGAAATTGTTTGGGGGCCCTTTCTCGGGGCCCCGGCTAGTATAATTGATACGACGGGGCGCGTGCGCTGCATCGCGAAGGAAACCACGTGACACACGGAGCAACACCGTTCGTGCTACCACGCGGTCTACTTACACGTGATGCTTCTGGATTATTCGCGCGTAATTGTCGGCCGTATTGATTTATCGCCGCGGTGATTTATGCGCGATGAGTTTGTTTTTAGCGGGTACGATGATGAACAGCTGGAAGGCCGAACTTTTTCTCACCGAATCTTCTCGCTCTTTTCTGTAATTCCCTAAATTATTTTCTGAATTGGTATAAAATTTAGGAATTTTTCTTTGAAATTCTAAGATATCGTTAATAATTTTTAGGCATTACAAAAATTTTATGGTACTCAAATGCTCCTTGGGATATTGCTAAAAATTCCCTAGAGTTTCCACTGAGAATTTTGCAGAATTTACTTCTACTTTAGAAATTCCCCAGATTCACGTTACAAATTCTGGAAACTTCTTTTAGAATTATTGTAGGACAATAAAAAATTCCCTAGATTTAATTCCTTACAATTCTCGTTAATAATTCCCTAGAACCTAAACAGAGATATTTACAGATTTTAGATAGAAATTCCCTAGATTTTCGTTATAAATTAGAATGTACATGAAAATACCTGTATTATAAAATTTCAGTAGAAATTCCCTAGATTCTGCGACAATAATTTCCTAGAACCTGCACAGATATATTTACAGATTTTCAATAAAAATTCCCTAGATTTTATGATAATAATTCCGTAGAACCTACACAGAAATATTTACAGGTTTTCGATAGAAATTCCCTAGATTCTTTCTATCAATTAGAACCGACATGAAAACTTTATAGAATTTGAGTAGAAATTCCCTAGATTTTATTGATAATAATTCCCTAGGACCTACACAGTAATTTTTACATATTTTCAATAGAAATTCCCTAGATATTCTCCCTAGATACTCCCCAGGTTCTTATAATCTTTTTAGAAGTTTTCCTGATTCCCCTAGGATCCCCTAGAATTTCTACATGAATTTTCTGTTCTAGAAATTCAGTTTGAAGATTTCCTAAGGTCTCACCAAAAAATCCCTAGAATCCACCAAAAAATAATTTAGCAACCTTGTAAAAATTCCCTAGGAATTACCTGCGGACTGAGCTTCCCTGATATCCCACTAGAAATTGCATTGTATTTCTCTAGATATTGTTTAAAATTCCCCTAGATATTGTTTAGGATCTCCCTAGCTACTGTTTCAAATTTCCCTAGAAATTGTATAGATTTCCCCTAGATATTGTTTAGGATCTCCCTAGCTATTGTTTCAAATTTCCCTAGAAATTGTTAATTCCCCTAGTTTAGAATTTTCTTAAAAACCTATTAGATTATCCCTAGAAATTGTATAGAATTCCCCTAGATATTGTTTAGGATCTCCCTAGCTATTGTTTCAAATTTCCCCAGAAATTGTTAATTCCCCTAAAAGTTCATAATTTTCTTAAAAACCTATTAAATTATCCCTAGAAATTGTATATAATTCCCCCAAAAGTTATTCAAAATTTTTTTAAAAACCTATTAGATTTTCCCTAGAAATACTATAGAATTCCCCTAGACTTCTTACAGAATGAAAATCTCCCCTAGACCTCTCACAGAATGAATCGTCCTGTAGAGACGATTAGTCCGATTGTGTTTGCTCGAAAAGAACCGGCACGCAAAGAGAAATCGAAAGAGCGAAATTAATCGCTAGGTGGATACATTGTAGCAGCGAGCAATCGATAAAACAAAGACGAATCACCGATCGAGCTAGCGCGCTAATTCCCAAGCAAAACATCGACGAATATTTATGTCTTCATGAACGGCTAACCGATGGTTATTACGAAGAGAGACAAAGTAGTTTTATTATTCCGGGCGAAAAAAACCAGCCTGCGAGCCGGCCCGCTAATAATCGGTCTTGCTCGTGCGACGTGACTTTAAAAATTAGTTTTGAATACGAGACGAGAAAAGGAAGGCGAAAGTGTACCGTGGCCGACAGGTACCGAAAACCACCCGGTATAGAGTTGTCTCCCGTGCACCGAGTCGTATTTCACCATTAAGTGGCCGGATGGTTCGAATATTAGCGAAATAATACTTGTTCCAAGCTCGATAATATATGATGCACGACATCGTGTATGATTAAAAATCGCGATATTACAGCTGCTCCGTGTAATGCGGCTTCGACAACGACGATTCGCGACACACCGGTGTTTTAGAGACAAACTCGTAATCAGATTATCACTGCATGATTTGCATAATGAAGATTTTTCTTAATGTATTCGATGATGCTTTGATGGCGATGGTAATTGAACTTATCGCTTTAATCGACGGTGAAATGAATTGTTATGAACGATAATTTTAGTCGGTTTTTGTGATCGACAATTTTAGTCAATATCTTTCGTCAATGTATAAAATCGATCGTTTTTAATCAATAACTGGAATCAATCAATTTTAATCAATAACTGAATCAATCAATTTCGATCAATAATTTAAATCAATCAGTTTTAATCAATAACTAAAATCAATCAATATCAACCAATAATTTAAATCAATAATTGAAATCAATTAATTTCAATCAATAACTGAAATCAATCAATATGAATCAATAATAGAAATCAATCAATTTTAATCAATAACTGAATCAATCAATTTCGATCAATAATTTAAATCAATCAGTTTTAATCAATAACTAAAATCAATCAATATCAACCAATAATTTAAATCAATAATTGAAATCAATTAATTTTAATCAATAACTGAAATCAATTAATATCAATCAATAATAGAAATCAATCAATTTTAATCAATAACTGAAATCAATCAAAATCAATCAATAATAGAAGTCATTTAATATCAATCAATAATCGAAATCATTTAATATCAATCAATAAGTGAAATGAATCAATTTTAATCAATAACTGAAATGAATCAATATCAATCAATAATAGAAATCAATCAATTTTAATCAATAACTGAAATCAGTCAATATCAATCAATAATCGAAATAAATCAATTTTAATCAATAAGCGTAATCAATCAATTTTAATCAATAGCTGAAATCAATGAATTTTAATCAATAATTTCAATCAACTATTGGAGTCAATAATTACAATCAATAATTGATATTATTAATTGCAATCGATAACTGCCACCAACATCTAGAATCTATCATGACAACCAATTGAATGAATAACATATTGAATGAACAATAATTGAATTAATTTCTATCGACAATAGAGGTGAATCATTTCAACAGCAAACCCAAACTCATCAATTTAATATTTCATCCCTAATCAAAGCACCGATCAATTTATTCAACATTGAAAAACATTGTATTGAGATAACTTAACAATATCGTACGATTAACATTAAACATTAAACCAGAATCTGACAGCAACTATTTAGCAACATGAACAATGTAAAATTCGAGAGTTAAGTTGGAAATTGCAACCCTCTCGCAGCAATATTGACACGTAAGTATTATATTCCGTCAGTTCTATGATGTTATTAGAGGTCTTAAAACATAATACCGAGCGTGGTATGCAAAAATTTCGAATGCGACAGTGTGGAAAAAGAAAATGTACGCTTTTAAATCGACGCTTATAAGTACCAGGTATCATGGAAATTGGAGTGCAATTTCAAGACTGCAAAATGTGGCAACGGCCCTGAGCTAGATGCACACCTGTGATTACGAATGATGCGGCTTTTTATTTCCACTTTACTATGTTGCACCGAAAACGATATGTTTCCCGTCTTATTTCACGTGCATGTCACGTATGCACGCGAGTCCTGATGGCTGTTGGAAATGCTCACTCGAAAATCTTCGAACAATTTCGGTTAAACGTCCCCAAAATTACTTAACCGTTTCCGAAGAAAACTCGTTGAAAACATTAACGCGCTGCGATTTTAACTTCTTGTACTTTGACGAGTCTCGTTCGTGACGCATTCGCAGCTCGAATGTAACAAACCTTCACATTTCACATTTTTTTATTGTCGAAGTAATGAACCAGTGAATTGATCGATGTATTGATGAATTGAGGAATTGATGAATTGATGAATTGATGAATTGATGAATTAGTGTATTGATGAATGATGAATTGATGAATTGATGAATGGATGTATTAACGAATTGATGAACTGATAGCTTGATGAATTAATAGTTTGATAAATTCTTAGTTTGATGAATTGATAGCTTAATGAATTGACAGCTTAATGAATTAATAGTTCGATGAATTGATAGTTCAATGAATTGATAGCTTTATAGATTGATAGCTCGCTGAATTGATAGCTTGCTGACTTCATAGCTCGATAGATTGATAGTTCAATGAATTAATAACTTGATGAATGGATAGTTCAATTAATTGATAGCTTGATAGATTGATAGTTCAATGAATTGATAGCCTGATGAATTGATAGTTCAATGAATTAATAGCTTGATGAATTGATAACTCACTGACTTGATAGCTTGCTGATTCTATAGCTCGATAGATTGATAGTTCAATGAATTGATAGCTTGATGAATTGATAGTTCAATGAATTGATAGCTTGATAGATTGATAGCTCGCTGAATTGATAGCTTGCTGATTTTATAGCTCGATGGATTGATAGCTCAATGAATTGATAGTTTCATGAATTGATAGTTTCATGAGTTAATAGCTTGATGAATTGATAGCATGATAAATTGATAGCTTGGTAGATTGATAGCACGCTGAATTGATAGTTTGATGAATTAATAACTTCATAAATTAATAGCTTGACGAATTGATAGCTCAATGAATTCACAGCTTGATGAATTAATACCTCGATGAATTGATAGCTCGTAGAATTGATGAACCGATGAATTGAAGAATTGCTACATTGATGAATTCCCTAAACACTTTCACCCAAAGCTTCGTGTTCTCTCAAACTACCAAATCTCAAAATACCTACCACAGTAAATAATTTCACAGGTTATTACCTGAGGTGAAGTTATCTAACCTAGAGACAGACAATCACTCTTATTGCAATTTATGATATTCTAAGTTATTTTACATATAACCCTCATTATATAGAACAGAAGAAAACGAAAATTAACCACCCCTCTTCCCCATCTTCCAAACATTACACCCTAAGTTGCAGCATCTCATATCAAAGATCGGAGCGTTCGTTAATAAAGTAGCACGCTTTAAGAACTTAATTTCCGATGAAATTTGTCAAAGTCCGTACAGAGTTACAAGAAGCATGGTTCGTAGGATAGCATCGATGCCCGTATGCCCCGAACGATTTATGAATGCCACCGGGTATACGTGGGCTCATAGAAAGTCAATGCGAAATTTCGGGGCACCGCCTACCTCGGCCGAATGCAACGGCATCGGGACACCGGCGTGTTATCCTTCGTCTCTCTTTCACCCTCTCGATGTAGAGAAGAAAATGGAAGGGGTAAGATCTCTCTGCCTTCGAGGGGACAGTTGGTGGGCAGCTCACCTGCCGTTAAAAATCTAAGCACGCGAAATCACGAATGCCTATTAGCCACCTCGGCCGAGTGTCCTGGAATAGTCTGTTTCGCGTGGTGCGTAGCGATGGGAACGAGATTGCTTCGCAGCCTCCGTAGGGAGAAAATTACGCTCGCGTGGTCGTAGAACGACGACGATACGTCGATAAATAAAGATCGAGAGATATAGGGTGGCGGCGTGTTGCAACATCGAGCACGCTCCGTGTGTCGGATTGCACCTTCAAAAATGACATACTGCATTTTGATTTAATCGGTCACGAGGGCTGAGGTGTATCAATGAATTGGTGGATTGGTGGATTGGTGAATTGTTGGATTGGTGGATTGGTGGATTGGTGGATCGGTGGATTGGTGGATCGGTGGATCGGTGGATTGGTGGATTGGTGGATC
>NW_003797255.1:1347725-1371709 GCF_000220905.1 Megachile rotundata
AGAATCATCTTAAGTCGGTTCGAGTTGAATTGAATCGTGTTAAGTCAATTCGAGTCAAATTGAAAGGCATTGAAGTGAATGGGATCATTGTAAGTCGGTTCGAGTTGAATTGAATCGTGTTAAGTCAATTCGAGTCGAATTGAAAGGTGTTGAAGTGAATGGAACCATTATAAGTCGGTTCGAGTTGAATTGAATCGTGTTAAGTCAATTCGAGTCAAATTGAAAGGTGTTGAAGTGAATGGAATCATTTTAAGTCGGTTCGAGTTGAATTGAATCGTGTTAAGTCAATTCGAGTCAAATTGAAAGGTGTTGAAGTGAATGGAATCATTTTAAGTCGGTTCGAGTTGAATTGAATCGTGTTAAGTCAATTCGAGTCAAATTGAAAGGTGTTGAAGTGAATGGAATCATTTTAAGTCGGTTCGAGTTGAATTGAATCGTGTTAAGTCAATTCGAGTCAAATTGAAAGGTGTTGAAGTGAATGGAATCATTTTAAGTCGGTTCGAGTTGAATTGAATCGTGTTAAGTCAATTCGAGTCAAATTGAAAGGTGTTGAAGTGAATGGAATCATTTTAAGTCGGTTCGAGTTGAATTGAATCGTGTTAAGTCAATTCGAGTCAAATTGAAAGGTGTTGAAGTGAATGGAATCATTTTAAGTCGGTTCGAGTTGAATTGAATCGTGTTAAGTCAATTCGAGTCAAATTGAAAGGTGTTGAAGTGAATGGAATCATTTTAAGTCGGTTCGAGTTGAATTGAATCGTGTTAAGTCAATTCGAGTCAAATTGAAAGGTGTTGAAGTGAATGGAATCATTTTAAGTCGGTTCGAGTTGAATTGAATCGTGTTAAGTCAATTCGAGTCAAATTGAAAGGTGTTGAAGTGAATGGAATCATCTTAAGTCGGTTCGAATTGAATTGAATCGTGTAAAGTCGATTCGATTCGAATAGAATCAAGTCAAATTGCGAATCCATCGCGTCGAACGCCATATACATAATTCGCGCGAGATACCTGTTTCTCTTCCAACCTGTTTTTCGTCGTTTTTCTTTCCGGTGGCCACTCAGCGCCTCTCAGCGGTGGAATCGAATTTACTGTCATAGGTGCGCCGATACTTTCGCGCTAATTACCGCGAGAAACGCCGCTTTATGACTGTGCTTTATAGAAGGCGATTTTTACGAGGAAATATAAATAGCTGCTTGTTTCGCATTCTTGTGATTTCTTGCGGCTCCGCCGGCGATTCGTTGAATTCGTGCTCCTTAACGATACCGGAAGTCGTATCCTCTTAATTCCTTTCCGGTGCAGAACTTTAATCGTCCTATTGCCAATATCTTCTTTTACCGCGTCTATTTATAACTTATCATTTTTGCGTTCGCGTTACTTTTCACACGAGAATCATCTTCTAAAGATTTGTTACACTTTTGAATTAAATTGACATCGTTTTTGTTCTGCATTTCGTATCTTTTAGATTTGATTTTTAGGTAAATAGGAACAATTTATCGTCTTCTGTTTTTACGCCTATATCCCTCGACTGCTATTTCTCTAGCTAATTTAAAATTTCTCGCTTAACAAGTTACACAGCAAATTCTCAATATTTAACTCGAAATTTTGCTCGTTTTGTTCGATTCAAGTTTAAGATCTGTTCCGCCTCCCATTTCCTGCATCCTCCCTTTCTGTGCCGCGTACCCGAGAGTTCGATTTCTTAATTAGCGGTGGACATCCCGGCTGACAGATCACGGACCTGTTTCTTTATCCAGGGCCAGCTGCACGCTTCGCCACCTCCTGTATATTCCTGCGTGTACCTTTTTGTCGGCCCTGTTAAGCGTATCTGCCCTCCGGATAACGAATTACTTCTGATCCCCGCTACCAACGGAGAATCCGTCTTTCAGGCACACGCAAACCGAGTACGCGAAAAGCAGTCTCGGTATTTAGCATTATCGGCGATTGCGTGACGGTGCATCGTGCAAATATGTTAAGCACAACGCCGACCGACGCGCTCGCCTGTGAAGCCTATACCAACGTTACAATGTTTCCATGGGAGAAGTTTGATTAATCGCGAAATCTTTGATTTATTGCCAATATTCGATCGAGGTCACTCTTTAGCTTGAAAGAGTTGGAAAGTTGGAATTTTTTATTTCTTCTTCGTGATAGCATTCATATTCTCCGATATACAAACTCTCGATGGTTATTCGAATCTAGAGATTTATACGTTTACGAATCATTGCATTTGCAAGCTTTCACTGTGAAGATGAATCTCTATTTATATTGCAGGTTTTAAAAAATGTTCACTTTTACAGTTCGACTTGGAAATTTGAAAATTTGGGAACTTGGATAATTGGAAAGTTTCAGGTTATCGTGTCTGAAAATTTTGATGGACATCAAAGAAGGACCTCTCCTTATATTGCCACTTTCAACAATTTTTCAATTCTATAGTTTAAAGTTTGGGAATTTGGAAATTTACAAGTTCAGAAATATTTTAACTATCGTGATTGACGAATTTTACGGGTATCAAAAAATCCTCTTCCTATATTGCCAATTCCAAAAATTTGTCATTTTTACAGTTTTGATGTTGGGAAATATTTAAATATGTTTACTATCATGTTTGGAAGCTTTCATTAAGATCGGAGAGGGATCTCTTGCTATATTGCCGTTTTCGACAATTTTTCAATTCTATAATTTGAAGTCTAGGAATTTGGAAATTACAAGTTTAGAAATATTTTAACTATCGTGATTGACGAATTTTACGGGTATCAAAAAATCCTCTTCCTATATTGCCAATTCCAAAAATTTGTCACTTTTACAGTTTTGAAGTTGGGAAATATTTAAATATGTTTACTATCATGTTTGGAAGCTTTCATTAAGATCGGAGAGGGATCTCTTGCTATATTGCCGTTTTCGACAATTTTTCAATTCTATAACTTAAAGTCTAGGAATTTGGAAATTACAAGTTCAGAAATATTTTAACCATCGTGGTTGACGAATTTTACGGGTGTCAAAAAATCCTCTTCCTATATTGCCAATTCCAAAAATTTGTCATTTTTACAGTTTTGAAGTTGGGAAATATTTAAATATGTTTACTATCATGTTTGGAAGCTTTCATTAAGATCGGAGAGGGACCTCTTGCTATATTGCCACTTTCAACAATTTTCCAATACTATAGTTTAAAGTTTGGGAATTTGGAAATTTACAAGTTTAACAATGTTTTAACTATCGTGGTTGACAAAATTTACGAATGTCCCAAAAAGCTCTTCATATATTGCCAATTTCCAACATTTTCCATTTTAGTAGTTGTAGAGTTTAGAAATCGAAGAATTTAGAAAGAAAACATTCTATCTATCGTGTTTGAAAGCTTTTACGGATATCAAAGTCCTCTTCCTATATTGCCATTTCCTAAAACTTATCATTTTTACAGTTTTGGAGTTCGAAAATATTTAAACTTGCTTACTATCATGTTTAGAAGCTATTACTAACATCGGAAAGAGACCTCTTGCTATATTGCCACTATCAAGAATTTCTCAATTTCACAATTCAAAAATTTGAAATCATTCAATTTCACGTTTCCCCGCCTATCAACCTAACCGTGCGTGATCCAAGTATACTTTTCACCGCAACCCGGCAATATACCAAACGTATCGCAGCTGCGCTCGAACATATTCGTCTCACGAATTTCGTATATAAGCAAATGATCGGTTACAGTGATTCCATACAGCAGCGAGAAAAAGTGGAAGTTAAATTCGATTCCTCCCAGAATCGCTAGAGGTCATCTTGTGGCGGGTGCAGAGTGGAGGTCCGTTGACGAAGCTGAATGCAGCTCGAGGCTGGTATTGACTGAGGCTATGCATGGGTAATGCAATAATCGAGTGAGTGAGTCGTCTGGACTGTTCTCTCGCGTTGGTCGCAGGGTTCGCCTATAAAACGCGAACGCGAGCCAGCCCCATAATTACTGTGGAAGTGACTGGTTACTGGTTAACGCTTCTCTCGACGAACGAACGTTTACCTTCGTTCATCGGCTCGATTGGTTGCCACCTAACGGGCGACCAGTCCGACAGTACACTCGAGTGCAACTTCGCATTCAGAAATTTCACGATTTGCAATTTCTCAAATTTTTCTCGAACTTTTAGATCTTCAAGTTTAACCATTACCGAATTTGTCAAATTTTTAAATTCCGTGTTTTGCAAATTTTAGAACATTCAATTTCCTAAATTTTTAAATCCTCATTCTCAAATTTTCGAATTTCTAAAATTCTCAAATCTTTGGTCTAAAATTTTGAAACCTCCCAAATTTCTAGATTGGTGTTCTCAAATTTTAAGAGTACTCAAATTCAAAAATTTCCAAAGTACCTAGATCACCTAAATGACCAAACTCCCAAATTTCTGAAGTCGAATCTTGAAATTCCCAAAATTTCCCTATCCTTAGATTCTGAGATACCAAAACCCCTAAAACTTCGAAATCGATTAAAAATCGTTATTCTGTCCTCCCCACCCCTGGTTATGTTTTCCCTAGGGAAAGCAGATTTGCCGTGGACTGTACACCACGAGCCGGAGTGTAAATCGAGAGGCTATTACGCGGCGTGGCAAAAATGTAATGAGATACTGCGCGGTTCCTTTTAACGAGCCAACCAAGCACGGCTACTACCTTGCCAAGATCGCTTCTGCTCGCTCTTCGCGATTTTACTCGTCGCCGAAAACCAATCGTCAGGAATTCTGCACGCTCATGGGGATCCGCAACACCGATTCCAGAACCGGGAATCCCGTCAATGGACGTCGAAACGATGGGAATTTGAAACTTTGTCGCTACGATTCGACGCGGATGATTGCTTCCCGATTAAAAGAAACCGCCTTTTCGTGTTTAATGTTCGAAACAATGGCGGCTCGCGTATAGGCACCGTGAAACAACCCCTCCTTTCATTTCGTAAACTTTTCATATTATCTACTTGATAAACTTTCATTTAATCGGTGCTTTCTTCCTTAATAATTCTTTAGGAAGTTTTCGAATAAATTTTCTTGATATACATATTTTACTTTTCATATTTTGAAGACTGTGAATCTTGAGCACCGCGGTTTTAGCTACGGGACACCGTTGGTTTTAATTACTCTTGGTATTTGTTGGCGAGGTAGTATCATTAATGGATTAGGATGTGATTGGGGTCATCTTAATGTGATTAAGAGTACATTATTGTTATTTCTTTGTAGTGCCGCTAATTAGAGATTGCATTTTGTATTTCTTACTGTATTTGTTCCTTTGATGTTTACGTGGAAGGATAACTCAAGACGCCGTTTTATGTCGATGTCGAATTTGAAAAATTCCCGGACTTGTACGAAATTGTAAAGTTTGAGTATCTGAAAAATTTCAGATATACGAAAAGATAGGAATTTTTAAATGTGAGAATTTCAAATTTAGTAATATTCACATGTATTAATAGGTTTAGAAAGATTATAAAGTCAAAGATCAGTGAGATTTGCAAACTCCCCAAATTTGTATATCCCAAAATCCCTAAATCCTGAGATCCCTATATCCCTAAACCCCTAGATCCCCCAATTCCTAGATCCCAAAATTCCCTAGATACAAAAATCCTTAGATCCCAAAATCCCTACATACCGAAACCCCAAAATTCACCAGATCCTAATATCTCTAGATCGAAAATTCCCTAGATCCGAATATCTATAGATCAAAAATTCCCTAGATCCCAATATCTCTAGATCCGAAATTCCCTAGTCCTCAATATCGCTAGATCGAGAATTCCCTAAATCCCAGAAATCTCACAGTTCCAAAATTCCCTAGATCCCAGAATTCTCACAATTCAAAGATTCCCTAGTTCCCAGAATTTTCAAAATTCCCAGACTTCTCACAATTCCGAAATTCCCTAGATCCCAGAATTCTCACAATTCCAAAATTCCCTAGTTCCCAGAATTCGCAAAATTCCAAAATTCCCTAGATCCCAGAATTCTCACAATTCAAAGATTCCAAAATTCCCAGAATTCTCACAATTCCGAAATTCCCTATATCTCAGAAATCTCACAATTCTAAAATTCCCTAGATCTCAGAAATCTCACAGTTCCAAAATTCCCTACTTCCCAGAATTCTCACAATTCCGAAATTCCCTAGATCTCAGAATTCTCAGAATTCCAAAATTCCCTAGTTCCCAGAATTCGCAAAATTCCAAAATTCCCTAGATCCCAGAATTCTCACAATTCAAAGATTCCCTAGTTCCCAGAATTCTCAAAATTCCCAGAATTCTCACAATTCCGAAATTCCCTATATCTCAGAAATCTCACAGTTCCAAAATTCCCTAGATCCCAATATCTCCACATCCAAAATTCCCTAGATCCCAATATTCCTAGATACCAAAATCCCTAGATCTCTAGATACCAAAATTAATTTATGAATTTTTCAATATTTTACTAGTAGAACACCAAAGTGAACCAGAACTTCAGACCGGAGTAGAATAAAAAAAAAGATTACTTGAAATGAACTCATTCCCTATTAGACCCATTTTCGGCAACTTACCAAACATTCCCATAAAAGACCAATCTCCTCTAATTAGCTCAGATGTTTGCTCAGCAATAATCTTCATCCAAAGTAATCCCTTCATACCGTCATCTCCGAACGCCCATAAATTGACAACCCCAAATTGCCCCGATCGCGTTCCCTTATCAATACGATTTTCGCACGCTCCCAATCACGGCTATCTGCGATGTCTAAGTGATTCGAGCAATTAAGAAATTAACGGATAATCGCGGATCGATCGAGTTACCTCGGCGGAGAATGGCCGGCCGAGCGTGGGTCCCATGTGTCGGGCTTCGGGTAATTGATTGCTCCGTAATTAGCCGGGCTTCTTTCCGTCCTTCGGTAGCAACAGGTGCAACCGTACTGCAAAAATGTATTAAGAAAGAGGCAAACGCCTCCTACAGCAATTGAGAACGAAGATTACAGGGTACGCAGCTCATGAGTCGCCCGGGTGCGCGTTAGAACGAGGGCGACTATGTCCTTTACCACCCTTCCTCGAGCTCGTTTTTTATTTGCCTTGGGCCCCGGTTATTGAAGACTGCCGGTTGCGTAGAATTTAGCACGTGTCAATTAACTTGCAAATTCGATTTGGCCCGGGCACGCGGTCAACTTCGATTATTTATTGCGACGGCGCGAGGGGTGTACACGGTTTTTTCCTCGTGGATTGAAAATGATCTTCGAAACGGTCGTTTCCTTTGCTTGACATTGTACTTTTATTCTTTCGATCGGTTCATTGAGACGTCCGATAATTTTCAGCGTTGAAGAATGTCTGTTTTGATGGTTTGGACTTTTTTTTGAGTACTGAGGATGTTAAGGGTGGATTTACTATTGTTATCACTGTTTATAGTGTGGCATTATTTAATACAAGGAACTCTTAGTTATCATGAACGATACAATATTACTTTATTTTGTATTTATTTCGACCAGTATCCTCTTCATCCCTTATCGGCGAAAGCTTGCACGGTCCACGCGCGGGCTTCCGGTCTGTCGCGGTGATATAAACGCGCCTTTACGACGTTTATCGCGACAGAACGTCTCGGTTGTGGCAAAATGGTGCCACGACCCGATAACGCTTTAAGAATACTTGGCACCGCCGTAATACGTCTTTTAACAGCAAATGAGAGCCACGGAGTTATTACATTAACGTGCTAATTACGGAGGTGCCGGCGGTGCGCAATAAAGCGATAAAACACGGGGGTCTAACTTTCGTTTTGCCCGCGACAACTCGTCATTTCATGTAGTTTCGCGTTTCAGCTTCGTTATTATAGGCAGATGTTAAACAACCATCACCCTTACGACACTCTTTCTTATACTTTGCTTCTCTGTTTTTGATATACAAGGTGCTTTCGAAATATTCCTTCTTCGTTTTAAGATCACCCTGTATGAGTTTCTAATTCCAAACCGAGCGATTCTTAATGAATTTCTGCGTCGAGAAGATAATACGGTCAGATAGATAATTGGGGTAGATCGGAGCTGGCGCGTACTACGACTTGATTCGCCGTGGCACGCCCATACTTGGCAGAAATTTCATTTGCCCTTCTGTTTTTTCCTTTTTCCTTATCTCGATGATCTTGAGCGATGTTTCGCGACAAAACGACCCTGCTCGAGAACGGCTAACTTGTCATTTCGAGTCTTTTTTTTTTAATTAAGTTAATGTGCATGGGCACACTCGTCACATTTTTGGCATACTGTATATGGGACAGCAATTCGATTATTATTTTTCTTATCTACTTTTGTGTGTTATGTGTGTGTGTGTGTAGGTACATGTACACGTGTGTGTATTATACATATGATAATATGATAATATTATCATATTATCTAGGTATGATAATACATACATAACGTACAATACATACATACATAACGTACAATACATACATACATACATGACATACAATACATACATACATACATACGTAACATACAATACATACATACATACATACATAACATACAATACATGTATACATACATACATACATAACATACAGTACATGTATACATAACATACAATACATATACATATACATACATACATAACATACAGCACATATACATACATACATACATACATACATACATAACATACAGTACATATATATACATACATACATGCATAACATACAATGCATATACATATGCATACATACATACATAACATACAATACATGTATACATACATACATGCATAACGTACAGTACATGTATACATAACATACAATACATATACATATACATACATACATAACATACAGCACATATACATACATACATACATACATACATACATAACATACAGTACATATATACATGCATACATGCATAACATACAATACATATACATATGCATACATACATACATAACATACAATACATATACATATGCATACATACATACATAACATACAATACATATACATATTACATACATAACATACAACACATATGTGCATATGTATGTATGTGGTATAATAGTACATACTTAATATACAATACGTGCATACATGTATATTATCATACCATATGTGGTATTATCATACCACATACATAATGACTCTAAAAAAATTTGACAACTGTCGAACACTAAAATTTTCACAATTAACAAAATTGCTAAAAATACTTCATATCTTTTGTAATCATAATTTTATGTTGTTTATCCAAGTGATCTCTTTGTGCATATTTATTAGAAAATGTTTACAGTTAAATGTATTATTAATTTTGATAGTTATTGAGAGAGTTTACTGAGAGTTTATCGAGAGAGACATTTTAGAAATTTTGAAAGCAATTTGAGGTGTGTAACGCGATATTTGGTGGCCAGGATCGTTCGCAATAAAGCATCCCGAAAAGGGCGAGAATCGTCGCGTAGCAGCGATTGTTGGCTGAAAGGTAGGAAAAAAAGAGAAGGAAGAAGAGAAGATGCCGACTTCGTTGCCAATTATCGGCCCTGTGCCAGAAAACAGAGGTAAAAACGATCGGTTCGCAGCCTAAGCCTCGTTAAGGGTTCCGTTCGGAATTGTTGAAAGGTCGAACGAAACGCGTTTATCGTGCGAAATTACATCGTTGTTGCATCGGGTGTCAAAATACAGCGTGGATTGCCCCGAGGAAACGAGCAACCTTCTCCGTCGTTACGTGCCTCGAATTGATAAAAATTCGAGTGACTCGATGCTCTTTGGAGCGGTAGAATCATCCGCCATTTTGATCTAGTATTGGGTGGCGGCAAATTCAAATCTGTTTGCGCGAAATAAAATAATTTTCGTACGATTCTTTTATTAATAAATACTCTATGTACATTTAATATAAAATGAATATACTCTATGTACATTTAATATAAAATGACTTTAAAAATTAATAATATAATATTATTTTATGAATTTGTAATATGAAATACTATGAAATGATTCGAAAATAAATTTGTATAAATACAATGCTGAAAGTAGTAGCATAATTAAATCCTATTTTTCTTCAAAATGTAAAATGTTGATATTGCAGTAATTTAATATTAATGGGAAATTAGGTCGCAAGTGAATTCTAACCGTAGCATCCATCGAGATGAGAATAGATTGTGTAAGTTGTTATTGGCCGTGTCTAATGGCGGGTAATTTGGCATCTTTTCGGCAACACGAGGGTTCTTAATGACTTTGACCAGGGTGCAACAATTTTTCAGCTGGTCCGGTTGACAGACCGCGACAATAGTTCTTTTTTGTGCAGCTGCAATCTGGAGTGTCTAACATTTTATTGTTACAAATTGCCTTCTTATTAATGATCATATGCATGTATAATTTTCATTGTAATTAAATACAAAAGACACATGATTTTTTATACTAATAAAACAGGGGATTAAAATTCTTCCTTAAAATATGTACTTCAAACACAAACTTGTGGAAACATAATTTTTGTGAAATTTTCTTTAAATTTAAAATTAATACATTTTTTCTTGTAATTAAAAATTAATACATTTTTTCTTGTAATTCAAAATTAATATCTTTTCTTGTAATTCAAAATTAATACATTTTTTCTTGTAATTCAAAATTAATACATTTTTCTTGTAATTAAAAATTAATACATTTTTTCTTGTAATTAAAAATTAATACATTATTTCTTTAAATTAAAAATTAATACATTTTCTTATTATTAAAAATTAATACATTATTTCTTTAAATTAAAAATTAATACCTTTTCTTTAAATTAAAAATTAATACTATTTCTTGTAATTCAAAATTAATACATTTTTCTTGTAATTTAAAATTAATACATTTTTTCTTATAATTCAAAATTAATACCTTTTCTTATAATTCAAAATTAATACATTTTCTTATAATTCAAAATTGATACATTATTTCTTTAAATTAAAAATTAATACATTTTCTTATAATTCAAAATTAATACATTTTCTTATAATTCAAAATTAATACATTTTCTTGTAATTCAAAATTAATTTCTTCTTAAACTTAATTTTTTCTCATCCAATCAAAAATTAATAACATCTGTAATGACCTAACTGACCAACATGACACATGTATATTTTCACCCTACTTTTATTACGAATAAAGGTAATGAACGTAAGAAAAAATTGAAATTTTGTTCCATAGCGAAAGAATTAATATCTCAAGAAATAGTAAGGTACCAAAAGTAGCCACGAGAGCAACCACGTAAATTACTTCCGTGGTAAAAAGGAGGAATGCAAGAGAGTAGCACGTGCATCCCTTGGCAGCCGGAATTAATGAGCAGCAACAGTACCCGAGCAAAACCAAAGTTCAGATTACATAGTCGAGTAATAATGATTGATGCGCACAGAGGATTAACTACTAGCTCGCGATACGACCACGTGAATTTCTTGTAATTCGCTCCATTTCCGAACGTTGAAGATCGTTTATAATTGCTTTGGAGCAAACTTCAGGCACTAGAGATATCAACGGCGTGAAATGATTGGTCGTATCTGATTTTTATTGAAATGGACAAGTTAATTTCCTGGTGTCAGGATTTCAAGGTGTCAGATTTAGAATTTTCTTATTTTCAAGCTTGTATGTTTTAAGATTTGGGAAAGTTTTCAATTGAAAATTTGAGGTTTTGAAAGTTTGTTAAGTCGTGAATTTTTCTATTCCAAAATTGTAGTATCAAATCTATGTGAGGGAGGTTAAATCACTGTATTATCAAGTTTACATATTCGCAAATTCCTATAGGTCAAAATCCCCAGATTCCTATATCCCTAGATCCCAAGATTCTTAGATCAAGAAATTATTATATCCAAATGTCCCTAGATCTCTATATCCCCAAATTCCGAAATTCCTAGATCCAAAAATCCTTTGATTCAAATATCCCTAGATTCAAATATACCTAGATCCGAATATTTCTAGATCCAAAGTTCCCTAGATCCCAATATTCCTAGATACCAAAATTCCCTAGATCCCAATATCTAGATCTAAAATTCCCTAGATCCCAATATTCCCAGGTACCAAAATTTCTAGATCCCAATATTTCCGGATACCAAAATCTCTAGATCCCAATATCTCTAGATCCAAAATTTCCTAGATCCCAATATTCCCAGATACCAAAATTTCTAGATCCCAATATCACTAGATTTAAAATTCCCTATATCCCAATATTCCTATATACCAAAATTCCCAATATCCCAATATCTAGATCTAAAATTCCCTAGATCCCAATATTTCCGGATACCAAAATCTCCAGATTCCAATATCTCTAGATCCACAATTCCCTAGATCCCAATATTCCTAGATACCAAAATCTCTAGATCCCAATTTTTTTAGTTCCAAAATTCCCTAGATCCCAATATACCTAGATACCAAAATCCCAAAATCCCTGGATCCCTAGATATAAAAATCCCTAGACACCAACATCCCTAGAGAGCAAAACTCCTAGATCCAAAAATCCTTAGATTCAAATATCCCTAGATCCAAACATACATAGATTCCAAAATACCTAAATCCAAATATCCCTAGATCCGAAAATCCGTAGACCCCAAAATTTCTAAATCCCAAAATTCCTAGATCCCAAAATCCCTAGATAATATTAAGACAATATTACATTAGTAGAACAGCTGTGCAATGATCCACAATTAAATAAAATTGTGAAATGGAAAGAAACTAGAATGACAATTATAAAGTAGCGAAATGGTAGAATAGAAAACCCCGATACAAAATGTAGAATCTCTAAAATAACATTAACACCAGGTTAACGCCTCCCACAATTTACGAGAAGTTCTTACGAGAAAATTCTCCCAAAGGAAAATAATTGAAACCATCCAAATAGCTGATCTAATTATTGGGTTGTCCGGAAAGTTCGTGCCGATTTTGAGACGCAATCGAAACGCAGCTCTTTTAAATTTGGTATACATTTATTAAATTACAGTCAGTGTAAAAAGTATTTGTACAGTAATTAATTTCAACAAAAATGTTGTGAAACGTCATTTATTAACAAAATTTGAACAAATAAAAAATACATACACATTCTTACATAGAATACATAGACATCTAAGAATATGTATGTATTTTTTATTTGTTCAAATTTTGTTAATAAATGACGTTTCACAACATTTTTGTTGAAATTAATTACTGTACAAATACTTTTTACACTGACTGTAATTTAATAAATGTATACCAAATTTAAAAGAGCTGCGGTGCCATTTTGTTCTATAACCTTTCTCCATCTTTCATGCAACTTGAAAATTCTTTCCACAACGTCTCAGGTTCTTCGGCGAAAAATTTGTCTAAATAAATTTTCATGCCGCCACCGAAAATTGGCACCAACTTTCCGGATTACCCAATACATAGCTATTATAATCGAAACCAGAATAGTATCGAAGAAAAATAAGAACCCACACGATCACCTTTCATCCAACGCATCAAATAGAAACTGCCGAGTTCAATATCGTTCTCCACAGAACTGCAGGCTTAGCGAGTTCGAGCGAACGGATACGGAGAGGAGGATTAAATTGTTACTTCGAGCTTATGCTTTTCCGCTTGCTTACCCCATCAGCCGGCGAGCTTAGCATCGGGATCGATGCCCGAGGGGTAGCGTCGATTCCCAGACCCTTGGCCAGGATCGATCACCGCAACCCTTCTTCGATCTCTCGTTCTGCCGCGTTTCAACCCTCTTGCTCTCTCGTCCAACCAGAATGATAATATCGCGTGGCACCACTGGCGGATGACACCCTCGCTGATAGAACCGAGGCTTCCTATTGGTCGTCGCAACGGGTGCTTGATATTAGAGGGTTTCGACGATTGGTGGCGGGTTGCAACGCCCAGGAAGGATGCGCAGCTGCCAGGACATGCGTAATCCGACGACTGATCGACGTTCGACCGAACGACCATTTCTACCACCATCGTTTACTTCATGCGTACTGGATTATAGACTTCGAGTATCTTTATGCAAATTTCTTTGCTTTCTTTGGAGAATTAGGGGAATTTGGTAGGTTGATTCTTTTTGGGAAATTTGGGGATTGTTTGGGAAGTTTGGGATTTAGGAATGTGGGAGTTTGGGAAGTTAGGGTTTGAAGTATGGGAGTTTTTGAATTTGAGAGTTTTGTGGTTTGGGAATTTAGGGATTTAGGGATTTGGAAATTCGAGAGTTTGGAGATTTGAGAGCTTGGAAAATTTGAGGGGTTGGAAATTTGAGAAGTTGGAGATTTGAGAGCTTGGAAATTTGAAAGCTTGGAAAATTTGAGGATTTGGAAATTTGAGAAGCTGGAAATTTGAAAAGTTGGAAACTGGAGAAGTTGGAAATTTGAGGAGTTGGAAATTTGAGAAGCTGGAAATTTGAGAAGCTGGAAATTTGAGAAGCTGGAAATTTGAGAAGCTGGAAATTTGAGAAGTTGGAAAGTTGAGAGCTTGGAAATTTGAGAAGCTGGAAATTTGAGGAGCTGGAAATTTGAGAAGTTGGAAATTTGAGAGCTTGGAAGTTTGAGAAGTTGGAAATTTGAGAGCTTGGAAATTTGAGAGCTTGGAAATTTGAGAAGTTGGAAATTTGAAAGCTTGGAAATTTGAGGAGGTGGAAATTTGAAAGCTTGGAAAATTTGAGGATTTGGAAATTTGAGAAGCTGGAAATTTGAAAAGTTGGAAATTTGAGAAGTTGGAAATTTGAGAGCTTGGAAATTTGAGAAGTTGGAAATTTGAGAAGTTGGAAATTTGAGAATTTGGAAATTTGAGAGCTTGGAAAATTTGAGAAGTTGGAAATTTGAGAACTTGGAAAATTTGAGAAGTTGGAAATTTGAGAAGTTGGAAATTTGAGAAGCTGGAAATTTGAGAAGTTGGAAAATTTGAAAAGTTGTAAATTTGAGAGCTTGGAAATTTAAGAATTTGCAAATTTGAGAGCTTGGAAATTTCAGAAGTTGGAAATTTAAAAACTTAGAAATTTTAGAACTTGGAAACTGGAGAACTTGGTAACTTGAGACTTGTAAATAAGAAGATAACAATCTGATGCAGTATTTATTTCACTTTTCACCGATTTCGCCTCGAAGATAAACGGTAGACGTAGCGTTGAAAATTTCGCGGGTTATTTATCGAACGCAGCTGCCACGTAAATTGGGGTTACGAGCTTTTACGACCCCGACAATTTGCACCGAGCAAGGGTTAAAAACAATTTTTAATGTTTGTATAACGAAGTTGTAAAGCATCGACGACGAGGCGCCGCCCATTATTGGCACCTGCTCGGGTAATAAAGCAATTGCTGGCGATTATCGAAATTCACGGTTTGCGGAATCGTGCCCCGAGCTAGGCTTTCCTCGAAACTGGAGTATTGAAAACTACCCCTTTCTGTCTTGATGATATTGTATAAATGTAACAAATAAAATATATTTTCGGATATGAAAATTTTAAAATATGGAGGTTTGGAAATGCAAGATATTGCTGCTAAAATATTCCTGATCGTTATTAAATATGATAAGGAATATGACGCGAATAATGTTTACGCGCGCTTTAAGTACCCAACTCCATAATTCGTACAATTAATTCCCCGTCACATTTATTAACGATCAAAAATATTTTAGCGATACGATCGTGAGAAGGGGAAAATATTAACTTAACATTATGATTACATTTTATTACTTTCCGACTTTAATCATCGATATTAATTCGTATCTCTCCTAAATACCGATCGGGTCTGCAATTAGTAACATACTCCGTCTCCGCCTTTAACGTTTCAAAATTCTCTTCCCCCAAATCCTTTGTCAATTAGATCACGCGATAGGCCGCCGGCCTAAAAATTTTCGAGGCGTTCCAATACGGCGATAAAGAGGCAAGCTGCACGATGATAAAGCTTCGGACAGATTAAGTCGTAGGGACTTTCGGATCTTTTACTAACATACGTATGGTAATCGTACCGCCCTGATTGTTTCATCAAAAATCCGAACACCTTGCGCCTTTTGTCCTTTTCCATTCGATTTCACTATCCTCTCTAGTTCGCAAAATTAATGTTTGCCCCGACAAATTCTGTCCCCGAACAAAAAGACTGACTAAGCTTGAAAAATAATAGGAAACCCCAGCCTCCTAACATCGCTGGTTACTCGAGACGGCAGCTGCATGTTTTCGACAAAATTGCCGTCGATGAAATTGCATCGAGAAAATAGGAGTCTTTCTTGCAGGACTATCCTATCTTGCTTTTTTAGCCGCTCCCTTTTTACCCCTTGCCTTCTTTAGCTCTCTTTTCTTCTTAAGTAGCCGATAGTTCAAACCGGTTTTTATTTGCAGGTCCCTCGTTCCGCCTTCTTCTTTTTCTCCCTTTTCTACCAACGGGTTACATACTCTTTCACGCCTGCTCCAATAGAACGAATCGTTTGCAAATTGGCTTGGGTTAGGTCAATTTTGCATACACGCGCCGGACCTGTAAATTGCGGATCCTAATGTTTCTTCTTTTTCAAAGGGTTCACTGTTTCGAGCGGTTCGATGATGTTTGACTTGGTGATTACATTTTTTAGAGGTAGGTATCTAATTATTTTACTGAATATGCTATCTTCTTACATTCTCTTGGATCTTATAAATAATTTAGACAGTTTATATTTTCAGTTATTTACTTCGAACAAAAATGAATTTATCACACACTGGTGCAATTTCATTGAAAAACCTTTCTTCATCAGTTTTATGAATTAACACGTTGACTGCCACATCATACATGGGTGACACTTAAGTTTCTAAACTGATATAACATGTGTATTATTAAAAATTTGTTTGTTTTCCTAATAAAAAATTCTTACATTAACCCCTTCCCGTGCCGTTTATTTATCAGATGCGTCAGTCAAGACTAGCTAATCAGGGTTATAACATTAAAATGAATGAAGAAAATTAAAATGTTGTAACTATTTTATATTCAGGGATCCTTGATAATGCAACTTCTAGTTGGACTTAAATTTCAAGTTGAAGAGTATTCAAAATTTAAATAAAGAACACCCTCCTGAATCCCCAAATTTCCAAATTCCCCAAATCTCCAAATTCCCATTTTCTCAAATTTCCAAATCTCCAAATTCCCACCCTCCCAAGTCCCCAAATCTCCAAATTCCCACCCTCCCAAATCCCCAAATCTCCAAATTCCCATTTTCTCAAATTTCCAAATCTCCAAATTCCCACCCTCCCAAATCCCCAAATCTCCAAATTCCCACCCTCCCAAGTCCCCAAATCTCCAAATCCCCGCCTTCCTAAATCCCGAATTCTCTAAATCCCCATCTTCCCAAATCCCCATCTCCTCAAATCCCCAAATCTCCAATTTCCCATCTTCCCAAATCCCCAATAAGTCGAAAATAAGGGTATTTAGCAAATATTTCGGACATACACCAAGCGACTATGTGAATGTCAACATTCACCGGTGAAAATCGACATTCTCCAGATTTCGATCTTTCACAATAACAGATATATGAAAAATAAATGTAACAAGACATTGTAAAAATAGTTGGTCAAATTGATTAAAAATTAAAACATCACTGGACGCAATTTTCAATTATTTCAATGTGGCAGTCGATGTGTTAAAGAGTTGTATCTACTGTACGTAAACCAGCTACTAAACGACGTAAACCAACTTGGTAAAAGAAATAAAGTAAGGTGTTAAAAGTAACATTCGGTTCGTTAAGAAAATCGTAACGATCGAAAAAAATGACCGCGACATCACGTGGCGCGAATTCGGGATGATCAACGAGGATGATCGTTCAGAATCGTTCACCTGTCCTTATTTCCGCGATAAGACGCGATTACAAAAGGCGGGACACAAACGTTCTGTCGTAATCTTCCTGGTGTTCCCCGGACACTGGCTATAGATTAATCTATTCGAACCATCTGATCCCCGCCTCGTTAGAGGTTGTTCCGTTGCTATTACAAGCTTACCCTTCGTTTCACGTTGCGTACGATCTGATAAAAGTACCACGCAATTTTTACCCTAGTTTCAACTACGTTACGTGGGAAATTTGGACTTTGTACTTCTGGATATGAATTTTACTTTCACACTCTCATTGTATAATTTGTATTTAAAAATTAATTCTATTACGTTATGACTACGTAATTCTATTACGTTATTACCTCAAAAAAGATAATAATAATTATTACAAATGATATGATAATCCTTTCGTACAAAGTTCAACTGTGTTTTGTGTAACGAAACCAAGTGTCCGGATATTTATGAACGGTAGTGTATATCGTATAAACATCGTGTTAACATTCATCATTCTTGTCCAACAGTGTTTAATGCCTCGATGGTTCGACGACAAATAAACGAGAGAACCCAAGTACCCTTGGCGCCTGTAACGACCCCCCATAGAGCTATTGTCAGGGACCTCGACTTTCGACTGGTACACCGCAAACCCCGCCGCTTTTTCTTTTGTCCCTTTACCGATGCAGGTTGCGCTCGTTCACGGATCATCACCGATCTTACGAACACGTTGCGGTTTATACAAACGATGCGGTGACCGATGATGAGCTCTGAACATGATGTTACACATTCGTGGTTAAATATTTAGATTTCACAGCCTGCAATTATTAGCGCCGGAATATGATGTGGAAGAATTTTTTACTTTTAGAAAAAATGCATTGGAGGGGTCTTTCGATTTTAATGAGAAAATGCATCATAGTTTAATGAACTTTGACAAGAAGATATTAAGCTTGTTCAACTTCAACAAGAAAGTACATCATAGTTTCTTGAACTTTGATAAGAAGATACATCAAGCTTCTTCGGCTTTAGGAGGAAAATACATGAGAAAGCTTTTTCAAATTTTAACAAGAATATACATAAAAAAATTTTAACTTCAACAAGAAAATGCATCATAGTTTAATGAACTTTGACAAGAAGATATATCAAGCTTGTTCAACTTCAACAAGAAAGTACATCATAGTTTCTTGAACTTTGATAAGAAGATACGTCAAGCTTCTTCAGCTTTAGGAGGAAAATACATGAGAAAACTTTTTCAAATTTTAACAAGAATATACATAAAAAAATTTCTACAACTTCAACAAGAAAATATATCATAGTTTCTTGAACTTTGACAAGAAGATATATCAAGCTTGTTCAGCTTTAACGAGAAAATCATAGAGTTCCTTCAATTTTAACAAGAATATAGCTTCCTCAGCTTCAGAAAGAAAGTCCAATAATAAAATAATGAAATAATGAAATAATTTAAATAACAACCTAAAACAAAAAGATAATCGCAATATCTAAAAGCTACCTTCTAAACTTCCTGGACCACCCGACGTCATCAGATAATTTCCCTAATCTACCCTGAAAAGCTCTGCAACGAAGAAACACGTTAAACCGTTCAATGTAGAACTTATCGCGGTAAAAATGTCCGTCTGTGTGCGCACCTGTTCGCGTATCCTAATTTAGGAGGGTGGTATGCGTTTTCGTAAAAGCTCGACGAGGCGCACGATGGGTATCAAGAGGCCAGGAGACGAAAGTTATCGCGATAACCGGCCAGATAGAACCGGCGAAGTAGCCATCAAGCCGATTTTTATCTTCTAAATCGTCCCTTCGAGGCAACCTCTGATGTCCTGCGGTTGAAAAACGGTAGCGACTGAGGAGAGTAACTGGCCCGCGATCGAGCCCTCTTCAGGATGGCTGACTTATTACGCGCGCGTCTATGAGGCACGGGTGCGTTTTTATCGAAACCATCGAACAGCTTTAATTACCGCCCGTTATAAATTTCTTTCTGTCCCGCTGTTCTGACTCCTCGGAAGCGGACTTTGACGTCTTATTTAACGGCCCTGCTGAGGAATGACTGTTCTCACTTTTTACTGGTATTTGGAGAATTCGAGAGGTTTATAGGTTAGGTTAGGTTCATTTGTAGTTATTGCTATGCGTGACAAATCTAAGGGTGGCAATATAACGCGTGACAACTCTACGCGTGATAATATAACGCATGAAAATTTCACGCGTGGCAATATAACGCATGAAAATTCCACGTGTGACAATATAACGCGTGAAAACTCTGCACGTGGTAATACAACGCATGCGAATTCCACGCGTTGCAATAAAACGCGTGACAACTATACCCGTGGCAATATAACGCGTGAAAATTCCACGTGTTGCAATATAATGCGCGGCAACTCCATGCGTGGCAATATAACGCGTGCAAATTTTACGCGTTGCAATATAACGCGTGCAAATTCCACGCGTTGCAATATAACGCGTGGCAACTCTACGCGTGGCAATATAACGCGTGAAAATCCCACGCGTTGCAATATAACGCGTGACAACTCTACGCGTGGCAATATAACGCGTGCAAATTCCACGCGTTGCAATATAACGCGTGACAACTCTACGCGTGGCAATATAACGCGTGAGAATTCCACGCGTTGCAATATAACGCGTGGCAACTCTACGCGTGGCGATATAACGCGTGCAAATTCCACGCGTTGCAATATAACGCGTGGCAACTCTACGCGTGGCAATATAATGCGTGGCAATTCCAGGCGTTGCAATATAACGCGTGCAAATTCCACGCGTTGCAATATAACGCGTGGCAACTCTACGCGTGGCGATATAACGCGTGCAAATTCCACGCGTTGCAATATAACGCGTGACAACTCTACGCGTTGCAATATAACGCGTGGCAACTCTACGCGTGCCGATATAACGCGTGAATATCCCACGCGTTGCAATATAATGCGTGGCAACTCCAGGCGTGGCAATATAACGCGTGTCAACTCTACGCGTTGCAATATAACGCGTGGTAACTCTACTCGTGGCAATATAACGCGTGGTAACTCTACTCGTGGCAATATAACGCGTGGTAACTCTACTTGTGGCAATATAGCTCGTGACAACAAGAGTTATAGTCATAGTTTTATAGGTTATGCAGCTGATTGAAATTATTGGGAAAATTGTACTTTATTCAAGGACCAAATATTTTCATATTTTGATACGCTAGTTTATGCAGGAAATTGAGCTGAATTTTTGAGTAAATTGCACTTTAAAATTTAATTTTATTTTGTTCATTTCATAAATTGAAGTTCTACAGTATTTTTCTTTCTAAACCAAAATTAATCGCAATCGGACGATCAATTAATTTCTCCGTCTCATACGACGACAATTACTAGCGTGCCTTCGTGATGCAAAAGTTCCTTCTTTACTTTTCAACGGTACTTTACCTGTACGTACATCCGCCATTTCGTGCGTGACAATTACACTTTCTAACGGTGGACGTATTGCGGCATGTCGAAAGTTTTTTAACGCCTGAAAACTTTTCTTCACGCTCACGCGATTTCGATTCGAGTCTTCCACTGTTGGTCAATCAAGGTTTGTGTTTTGAAGATTAATCGAGTCGAAATTTAAGTTACAGGATTTTAGAAATTTTTGAAGTATGGTTAGGTTAGGTTTGCAAGTTATGGATTTGGATGTGTACGAATTTGAAAATTTTGTGATTTGGAAAGTTGAGAGTTGTCAAAATTCCAAATTCCTATTTTTTCAAATTCCAAAGTCTCTAATTTCCCATTTTTTCAAATCCCCAAATCTCCAAATTCCCATCTTCCCAAATTACCAAATCTCCAAATTCCCATTTTCTCAAATTTCCAAATCTCCAAATTCCCATCTTCCCAAATTTCCATTTTCTCAAATTTCCAAATCTCCAAGTTCCCATCTTCCCAAATTTCCAAATCTCCAAATTCCCATCTTCCCAAATCCCAAATCTCCAAATTTCCACCCTCCCAAATCCCCAAATCTCCAAATTCCCACCCTCCCAAGTCCCCAAATCTCCAAATTCCCGCCTTCCTAAATCCCGAATTCTCCAAATCCCCATCTCCTCAAATCCCCAAATCTCCAATTTCCCACCCTCCCAAATCCCCAAATCTCCAATTTCCATCCCAAATTTTCCACACCTCTCAACGTCCCAAAGAAAGACCACATCCACCACGGAAGACCACATCCACCACAGTGAACCACACGTCTCCAATTCCGCCTATCAAACGCCACATTTTTCGCGCGTGACGAAATGAATAATCTCCTCAGCCAGAAGGGCAAAACGCGAGGAAGGCAAAAACGGTTTAATGTTCACGCATGTTGCCGACAAATTATTATTTCCGTGTCTGGATGACTGATGGATTCTTTCGAATCGCGTTGTCGGCCTTCGTGATCGAACCGAACCTTCCGATTCGCGGACACGCGTCGACCGTTTAACCCACTGCTTTAATTCGACGTTCCAGCCAAAAAGTATCGGTTCCAGGTCCCATATAATTGTACTCTTGCGCAAGAATCCAGAAAACGGATCGTTCAAGGACCCACGGGATAAATCGCGATCGAGCATCTTCGATTTTTCCTGGAACACATCCTCTTCGTGGAGCGTACTCGCGTGCTGCCACGATATTTCATCTTCCACTAAATTTAAATGCTATTACACAACCCTCCTACTTTGTTTTCGATTTCTGCCGGCAATTGTGCTGGACCTTCTTCGGCGGAACAATTATTTTTGATTATGTGTTCTCCCTTTTGTGGATTACGTAATGCACGGATCTTCTGATCGATTGTTTTTTAAAAGTTTATTTAAAAGAATATGTCTACATAGTAATTTTACATACTGTGTATGTGTTAAGATAGTACTATAGAGTATGTGTTCAGATAGTGTTGTAGAGTTTGTTGGAATTTTGAGACATTCCTATGGTGATTGTGCGTGAAATGGAATGTTAGGAAGGTTTTTTAATTGCATTAGTTTTGAAGGTTTATAAATATTCATTTTTGTGAAAACTTCATTTATTAATTTATACATATTTGATAGTTAACCTACAAACCTCTTGTCATACTATTTATTTGTCGCATCAAGACTATTGCACCCGTACAGTATTAAAGCTAAGTCAAAATATTATTTCCATTAATATTAAACAAAGTTTTAAATATTATGTCAATCTTGTATTCGATCATCCTTGCAAGTATGCAAGTTACAGAACCGCAAACTGGAGCGTATACAAAATTTTAATAAAATTTATCATACTTGTACTGTGAGTCCATCTCAAAGTCCACCTTATAATACCAAGCAGATCTATTAATTTCAACAGTAAATAAGAATAGATATGACAATTTTGAACAAAAAGAATCTAATTTTAAATGAAGACAGATCAGATGTAATAGAAAATGAATAGAAAACGTAACAACGTAAGAATAAATAAGCAGAATAGACATCGAGAGAAAAATTGGTAAGGGTTGAAATTTGTGGGCAAGGTGACGTCGATTTTAAGAATAAATAAGTAGACATCTAAAGAAAAATAGTGAAGGGTTGAAGTCCGTGGACAAAGTGACGTTGATGTTAAGAATAAATAAATAGACATTTAAAGAAAAATTGGTAAGGGTTGAAATTTGTGGACAAAGTGACGTCGATGTTAAGAATAAATAAGTGGATATCTAAAGAAAAATAGTGAAGGGTTGAAGTTCGTGGACAAAGTGACATCGACGTTAAGAATAAATAAGTAGACATCTAAAAAAAAATAGTGAAAGGTTGAAGTCCGTGGACAAAGTGATATCGATGTTAAAAATAATTAAGATGACATCGAAAGAAAAATAGTGAAGAGTTGAAGTCAGTGGGCAAAGTGACATCGACGTTAAGAATAAATAATTAGATATTTAAAGAAAAATAGTGAAGGGTTGAAATCCGTGGGCAAGGTGCCACAGGGGCAACCCGAGCACGCGACTCGTCGCTACCGCCTCCCCCTCTTCAGTACCAGAACTGGCTCGTTCCACGCATACGTAGGCGTTTCTGCATGAACAGGCATCAGGAGCGAAGCGTGGATCGCTCGTGGCAGCCCGGTACGGGGGGAGAACCGAAACGAAAGCAAAGCCCGTAACCCCCGTTCAGACACATCCTGTCCTCCGCATGGTTCACATCATCCTGGTCTCATCATCGGTTTCTTCTTCGTCACCCTTCTCTTCAACCTTTTGCTACCTGTCCCCCTCCTTTCGGACCTCTCCTTCTCCGTCTTCGTTCCGCTTGTTCCGCTTCTCGCCTCCCTCTTTTCCGCGCCGCGTTCGCCGGCCAACCGCAGTCGTCCAGCGCGGACCTGCCACTCCGACGGCTACC
>NW_003797255.1:1372341-1402408 GCF_000220905.1 Megachile rotundata
CACTCCGACGGCTACCAGGAGTAGCTGCACGCGCGCACGAGGTGCCCGGAGGAGGTCCAGGAAGACACACCGCGAACCACTGACACCGTGTGAAGTGAAGTTAAACGGTTCGGGCATGCTCTCGCGTCGCCACTCGACATTCTGCGCGATCATTCCTCGACATTCCACCTAGACGGACGATTTCAGATCTTAAGTTCCGTGGTGATAATACATGGCGATCAACATTGCAGGTCTTAGATGGTGATCTGTTCTATGTGATAGGCTTTTTGTACTGACTTTATGGCTTCGGTAGCTAGGCGGTTACTCTGAGTGGACATCGAGTGAAGATCATCCTTGGCTGAAGATGTTGATTTAGATGAAGAATGTGAGTTTCATGGACGAGATTGGTGGACTGTGTGAAAATTCTACGATTGAAGATTTGATACCTTAGATAAAGATTTGATAACATAGTATTTGCTGCTTAGATGAAGCTTGTATACAGTTTTGATGGAGTATACGTTCCTTGCTGAACATAAGTGACTATACATGAGTGAAGATAGTAACTTTGCTGAAGATTTGATATCATCATGATTTCTCGCTAACTGAGATGAAGATTCAGTACCATTTTTGGGGAAAAGTAAATGCTGTTCTTGGTGAGCATTCTCTTCCCTGAGTGGAGATTCTAGTAGATGGACATTCTACTCTAACAAGTGAAAATAAGTTCTAAGTTCTGCACGAACTTAGCTCAAAGGTACTATCCTAAGTGAAGATTCAAGCTTAGCCTTCGATTCTAATTGCAACTGGACATTCCACACTAACTCAAAATTGAGGGTTGAGGATTTCGCTAAATCCACGCTGTTTATTTGAAAGTTTCCTTAAGTTCTGCAGTATCAATAGAATTTTCTGCAACTGAAGATTCAGAAGTATTAAACTAGAAGTTTGCGCTCAGCTAGTTGCGATAGCTAAGTATTCAACTACCATAGTTGAGGACCAGGTGAAGATTTCTTAATTGAAAATTTTGTCATCCTTAAAAATTCCACATGACAGCTGCAAATTCTACCCTGACTGAAAGTTCATTACCCGAAGATTTCAATACTGAATTTCTGTTTGATGACAGCTGAAACTTTTCGCGGGAAACCGTCCTTGAAATCACTGAATTTGATGAACGATAAAAAAACAAATTAGACATTAACAGAGCAATTAGATATTAACTGATTGATGAATAAAAACGTGAATCTTCGTGAATCTCTAAAAAGGAACAATGAATTTGACAAACTGAAGTTTCATCTCTGAGACGATGAATCCTGTAACCAAGAACAGGAAAGAGACAACTTGATACCTTGAAGATGACATCTAATGAGTGTTCCACGATCAATCATTGATGAAGATATCTAAGATTTGTCATTCGACAGCGTTGAGAAAAACTCTTCGTGGTTGTCACGCGTGTAGTATTGCAGAATCTAGCATCAAGGAAGATCGTGTCTAACTGAAATTATGGTGTCCTTGAAGATTCGGTGGACTGTAGATTAGAACGTCGACTTTTCCTGATCGATTTCAAGGACCAGAAGCATCTACCAGTGGACTGGGTTGGAAGATAAGTCAGCAGGTATGTTAACTTTTCTTCATCTGCTGATATTATTCAGATGTTCTTGTTAATATCTTTCGTATTGAGGTCATGCAGGGAGTTTTGGGTAGAACATAGTACAGATAATTTGATAGTAATCAATTTAAATTACTCTGGAATATTAATCATATTATACAAGTACTTCACCTTGCATCTTTACTTCTTTGAAAGTGGCGGTAAATTCAAATGAATTATAGATGCATTGTGTTCAAATATGTCTATAGATGCACTAAACTATATTCTGACAATCTACACAATAAACATAATTATAATCAGTTCAAACAACTCTCGAATACCAAACGAATATCACACAACTATTTCACCTTGCATTTTCCCTACAAAAGAAATCTTTAAAAGTGGCGGTAAATTCAAACGCATTATAGATGCATTGTATTCAAATATGTCATTATAGGTGCACTAAACTATATTCTGACAATCAATGCAATAATAATTGTAATCATTTCAAACCACTCTCGAATAACAAACGAATATCACACAAGTATTTCACCTTGCATTTTCCCTACAAAAAAAATCTTCAAAAGTGGCGGTAAATTCAAATGCATTATAGATGCATTGTATTCAAATATGTCATTATAGATGCACTAAACTATATTTTGACAATCAATGCAATAATAATTGTAATCATTTCAAACTACTCTCGAATACCAAACGAATATCACACAAGTATTTCACCTTGCATTTTCCCTACAAAAGAAATCTCTAAAAGTGGCGGTAAATTCAAATGCATTATAGATGCATTGTGTTCAAATATGTCTATAGATGCATCCAACTATATTCTGACAATTTACACAATAAACATAATTATAATCAGTTCAAACAACTCTCGAATAACAAACGAATATCACACAACTATTTCACCTTGCATTTTCCCTACAAAAAAAATCTTCAAAAGTGGCGGTAAATTCAAATGCATTATAGATGCATTGTGTTCAAATATGTATATAGATAAACTATACTCTGACAATCTACACAATAAACATAATTATAATCAGTTCAAGCCACTCTCGAATAACAAACTCACATTAATCATACAACTACTTCACCTTGCATTATCCCTCCAAATTAAATCTTTGAAACTAGCGGTAAATTCAAATGCATTATAGATGCATTGTATTCAAATATGTCATTATAGATGCACTAAACTATATTCTGACAATTTACACAATAAACATAATTATAATCAGTTCAAACAACTCTCGAATACCAAACGAATATCATACAAGTATTTCACCTTGCATTTTCCCTATAAAAAAAATCTTTAAAAGTGGCGGTAAATTCAAACGCATTATAGATGCATTGTGTTCAAATATGTCTATAGATGCATCCAACTATATTCTGACAATTTACACAATAAACATAATTATAATCAGTTCAAGCCACTCTCGAATAACAAACTCACATTAATCATACAACTACTTCACCTTGCATTATCCCTCCAAATTAAATCTTTGAAACTAGCGGTAAATTCAAATGCATTATAGATGCATTGTGTTCAAATATGTATATAGATAAACTATACTCTGACAATCTACACAATAAACATAATTGTAATCAGTTCAAGCCACTCTCGAATAACAAACTCACATTAATCATACAACTACTTCACCTTGCATTATCCCTCCAAATTAAATCTTTGAAACTAGCGGTAAATTCAAATGCAAATCCAGACACACGTGCAAGCAGAGAATATAAAATTACAAAATAAAAACATAATTATTTACGTTGAAAGAAAAAGATCCCCATGTAATGAAGCATGAAGCAAAGTCTGTCCCCTACAATCCGGACAGGTAGAAATGAGGGGTATCATCGTGTGGTCGTATGCGTGTCAATGACATAACACGAAAATCAGCGGCGCTAATTACGCGATAACGATCCACCGTTAAGGGTCTGAACCGGAGGAGGATCGTGTGCCGGTTCTTTTCGCCGGCGAAAAGAAGAAAGGAAGAACGCGAGCATGAACGATCGAACTGGCCGCGTGAGTGTGCTCAAAGAAGCCAGCGAATATACACCGTCGGTCAAAAGTATGGGACTATCGGAAATATCAAAATTTTTCGAATTTTTTTACTTTCGTTCGATTGATTGGATTTGGGGGATTCAGGGACTTTGTTGGAGAATTTATATTTTGGTAAATGTTGTGTTTATGAAAAATATAAGTATGTCAGAATTTAAGTTCTCTAAATTCTTAAAAGAGTTCACCATGAGTCAATCATGCACTATAGCCAACAGCAATTGCAATGAAATTAACAACAAATAAAATAGTATTAACAACGTAATAATAACTAAGTAACTAATACTAAGTAACTAATAATTAGTGACTAACTTAATTTATAGTTTGTATAATACTTTTGGCGGGCATTGTACATATAAGGACACCTTAAATTGTACAGAAGCGTGCATGTATTTACAAGCGTATTGGTATTGGTATACACGATTATTCGGTTTGGATATACGCGATAAATATTAAAGTTCCTTATAAAACACAAAGTTCTGCCGCTGTGGTGCTGGCCGGCGCACCGGGGGCCTCTGACACGCCATTGCTTCATTTAAAATGCAAATTCGTCCGTGTGGCGTGAACCACAGCGGCCCGAATTATTCTAATTACCCCCCGCCAATCCTCTGGCCACCGTTTTTACTCGTTGCTTCGCGTCGCGCTCTCGAAAGCTCACCGGCTTCGTCGGCAACGGGAACAAAAAAATGAATCGAAATTTTTCAACTAAATTCGTGCCGTGTAAACGGCAACACGAACTTTCTGTTAACCTTGAACATCGAAAATGTTCGTTTTCTTCCGTGGATTGTTTATTTTAATATATTCTTGAAGATACAGCGATTAGATTATATTACAAGTACAAGAAAATGTAACTTTGTGATAAATTGGTCGTTGAATGCAATTTTTCGATAATTAAACGGTTGAACTTTATTTCATGAAGTGCTTTTTAAAATGGTGTCGTTGAAAATATCGACGGCGATATATCGTGCGGGTGATATAATGTGTGGTAAGAGATATTATCGACGGTAATATAATACGTTGGTAATATTACACTTGAGAATATAACGTCGTATAACGGTAATATATACGATGGCGATATAACGCGTTACAACTCGTGATATAACTTGTCGGTGATATATCAAGTTACAACTCGTGATATATCGAATATCATGCGTTAAAGATTTGCGATATCACAGGTAGTGATACATTTCGGCGATATAACCCGAGGTAGTATAATATGTGATAATCGAACTTGATAACCCACTTCGCGAATACAACTTGTGGTAATATAAGTCGTTATTTCATCGCGTAAACTGTATAACTTATTATACAGCAAATGGCAATATATAGAGGTGGCGATATAACGCATTAACAGTATCATATAAACGGGTGGTGATATAATCCTTGATCATACAGCTCACACAATGATACTACAACGATATCATAATACATCACATTATAACGTCAGTCCATGCAATATATAGCAATGTAACATTCGGCCATATAATGCTCAAAGTCTAATTGCTAAGAATTATCAAAAATTTAGAAACTGTGACAGCAGATCGCAGTGCTCCATAATGCCATGATATTCACAAAAGTACATCTGAAATTGGCAATATAACGAGAGCGTCTATTTCCATCTCGAAACCCGCTAATTTCGAACTTGTACCATTCTTTAACGCATCCGTTCAATTAATTAAGAGTTTTTCACGGTGAAAAAGAAAATGGATAAAAGAAGAAGCTAGGTAGCCAGTGGTCACAACGAGTTTCTACGCAGAAACGTGTTAAAGTGTGCTAGAAACGAGCATAGATTATCGTGGTTAACGTGTTCACGATCCGACCGAGATGTCGTGTGCATGTAGGCCTAATATATTCAGATTTTTATGGCTGGTGGCATATCGGAGATACGGCGGTCCACCTCCTCCCCCTTGCCACCCCCTTTGGTGTGCTAGCTTGTGTCGGGCAAGCCTTCTCCACGTACCACTTAAAGCACGGGGTAACCTAATGAATAAACAAAAACTAGATTTCGCTTAGGGCTTACACGTAAAAGCGTGACCTTACTGACGATTTACCGCTGCGGTTCTCAAATCGAACCTTCCGTTTTCAGAGAAGTGGAAACAATCTTACAAAATCGGATCTAAAAGAACTTTCGTGGATTCATTGCTAGATATTGATGAATTAAGGAGTAATTAAAATTTCTGATATTTTTTTATTAATTATGATACTTCAAAAGTGTTTTTGTTTGAGAAATATGTATTGTACTAAGGAGTTTATTTGCGTGGCAATATAACGCGTGACAATTCTATGCGTGGCAATATAACACGTAGTAACTCTACGCGTGGCGATATAGATCGTGGAAATTCTGCATATGGTAATATAACGCATGAAGATTCTACGCGTGGCAATATAACGCGTGGCAACTCTACATGTGGCAATATAACGCGTGACAACTCCACGCGTGCAAATTTCACGCGTGCAAATTTCACGCATTGCAATATAACGCGTGGCAACTCTACGCGTGGCAATATAACGCGTGACAACTCCACGCGTGGCAATATAACGCGCGGCAACTCCACGCATGGCAATATAACGCGTGCAAATTTCACGCGTTGCAATATAACGCGCGACAACTCTACGCGTGGCAATATAACGCGTGGCAACTCTACGCGTGGCAATATAACGCGTGAAAACTCCACGCGTGGCAATATAACGCGCGGCTACTCCACGCGTGGCAATATAACGCGTGCAAATTTCACGCATTGCAATATAACGCGTGGCAACTCTACGCGTGGCAATATAACGCGTGCAGATTCTACGCGTTGCAATATAATGCGCGGTAACTCCACGCGTTGCAATATAACGCGTGGCATCTCTACGCGTGGCAATATAACGCGTGACAACTCCACGCGTGGCAATATAACGCGTGCAAATTCCACGCGGTGCAATATAACGCGTGACAACTCTACGCGAGGCAATATAACGCGTGGCAACTCTACGCGGTGCAATATAACGCATAATAACTCTACTCATGGCAATATAACGCGTGGAAACAAGGATTAATTCCTCATAATATAACTTTAAAACTACTTCTTTAATTATAGTCTTGTATTTCATTGTTAACAAATTTGCTTGAAAATTAAAACGACTTTCTTGCTTACACCGAGCATTCATGTTTTTATGAAGACAGAATTTCTTTGACGTTTTTTGCGGTTCGATGTGAAATTGCGATTACACGGATCGTAAAGTCTTGTTTCGTGTCTTTTTCTTGACATGTTCGTACGATTTCATTAATTGTAAGTGGAACGTTGTTATTGATGTAACTTAAATTTGTAATGATTTATGATTTTATCACTGCATGAAGACAAATTGCATACTTCAGTTCTATACTAACAAAATTTTATTAAAATAAAATTAAGTTCTTTTAAAACACAGTCTTATCAGTCTAACTTAGAATTTAATAAAGTACAAGAAGTAATTGTGTATTTTAACAAATAATTTGTTACATTTAAACAAAGTAAGCTTAAGTAATATCTACAGCTGAGTACTGTCTTATGCAGGCATTGATGTCACTGCAGTTCATCAGCTTCTAAGCTTCTAAGACACATATTTTATTCAAAATGTTTTCCGCATTGTCATTTAATACAGTACTATTATTTCAATATCAAGTTCAATCTTTAGAGTTCAAATGTAATATTCAATAATATTATTCCTGTACAATTTAACATTTAATATTTAGTACACGTACATTTAATATTTTGCTAATTCAATCTAACATGAACACATTACCTTTTCATTGGAAAGAAGCATCTATTGATACTTCCACAATTTAATCACCACGAATTTAAAATAAAAAAATATAATTGCATGAAAAGAAACACATGTATGTTTTAAAGAAATCATCCCTGGATTTTAATTATTGGAATTCACCTCTATTTTGCCCGGTTTTAATATGTTTTCCCGATATTCGACCCGTTTTATTTTCAAAATCATGTTCCGAAGCTCGAGTACGACTTTCGCGGTAATTGAAACATCGTGATCATAGCGTGGCCAAAAGAAATTACCGGCGGCCCCGCACTGAAAGAGAAAAATTCAGCGTGTCGGGAGCGTTCGGTTCGTACGTCACTTTTGCACGTACCGCGAAGACGAAGGGAGGACAAGATGAAGAAAGAAATAAAGCGGGAAGGCGGGACACGTGTTCACGAGAGTAACACCGGCAAAACACGTGGCGCGCGAGAAATGCAGCGAACGATCCCCTGTTGCCGGCCCTGTTTGATTTATAATAATCGTTCAATCCTCATTACCAAGATATTTTATTGTGGACCTTGCCGGACAAGGAAACTCGTGATTTCTGATACTCTCGATTCCTAATTCGTATCTTTAAATTCCACGCTTTCCTGCTACATCTAAAATTGCTAGATGAAACTTTATCAATTTTTTTTATTGGTGCAGTAAATAAGTCGTATAGTAATTTAACTGGTACATTATATTAATTGTGTATTGACATCTTTATAAGATTTTGTTCATAAAATTTATAAACGGTAGTAATTTTATTGACTCATGTTTATGGTAACTTTTAAGGATGCAAGTTTACGGATTAATTAAAGAAAATATTATTAATGTGTTTAAAGTAGTTTATACATAAAATTCATGGAATATTTTATTTTGCTATTCAATTTTTTAAGTATGCATCGTGTTCGCAGATTATCAAAAATAATGTTACAATAATCAAGTTTATGTTACCATTTTTTATAAATAAATTCAGTAGAACATGTATGAAATTCTTTAAGAAACTTCATAAATAAAATTCATGTACAATATTGATTTTATTCATTCAATTTTTTAAATATGCATCATGTTCACAGGTTACCAAAAATGATGTTACGTTAATCAAGTTTATGTTAACATTTATTATAAATAAATTTAGTAGAACATATATTAAAATTCTTTAAGAAACCTCATAAATAAAATTCATGTACAATATTGATTTTATTCATTCAATTTTTTAAATGTGCATAGTCTTCACAGGTTACCAAAAATGATGTTACATTAATCAAGTTTATGTTACCATTTATTATAAACAAATTCAGTAGAACATATATGAAATTCTTTAAGAAACCTCATAAATAAAATTCATGTACAATATAGATTTTATTGATTTAATTTTCTAAGTGTGCATAGTCTTCACAGGTTACCAAAAATGATGTTACATTAATCAAGTTTATGTTAACATTTATTATAAATAAATTCAGTAGAACATGTATGAAATTCTTTAAGAAACCTCATAAATAAAATTCATGTACAATATAGATTTTATTCATTCAATTTTTTAAATGTACATCATGTTCATAGGTTACCAAAAATGATGTTACATTAATCAAGTTTATGTTAACATTTATTATAAATAAATTCAGTAGAATATATATTAAAATTTTTTAAGAAACCTCATAAATAAAATTCATGTACAATATTGATTTTATTAATTTATTTTTTTACTCCATTTTTAAAAGTTCTTCAAGTTTTTACATTATGTGTAATCATAGTCTATTTTGTCAAACATAATTGAATTAATTAAAACATTATATACTATGTTTAATAAATCCATTAAAAACCTGAACAATGAGTTGCAATTTTTAATTAGTATCAATTGAAATGAATGCATGTATCATTAACAAACTGAAGACTAATAAATAATAGAGAAAATACAAGGATACCAAAGGAAGTTTTACAATAAAATCAGTCTAATTAGAGTAACGTGCGCCATTTGTACCCAGCAGTTTTTGCGAGCGGTCTCGCAGTATCATCAAGCGAATAAAAGGGAACTGCATTTCGTGCAACTGCGAACCGTGCCTTTAACGAGTATCGCTTGACACCTTGAAATCGCTTCGTGATGGAATTTTAGTATCCGCAAACTTTACAAACTCCATATACGTAGAATCGAGTTTTTTCGAAGGTGATCTGCGACGCCATAATAACTTTGCACCGTCAATTTTCCAGGCCTTTGCGCGGACACGGCGTAAAAATACTTGCCTCGTTTTCTTGCCGTCTCGTACAACCGATACGTTCTCCGTCTTTTTGTACTTCTTGAATTTTCACTGGTTAACTTGATACACCATGTATCTCCTTATTATGGAATAAGTCCACCGCAAGTTTTATTACTTAAGAAGTATTATAGTGAATTGTATAGTACAGTGTGGACTGTTATTAAAATATACAAGTTTAAATAAAAGTACAACACTTCATGTTGCTGTGTAATCATAATACTTTTATATTAAATTAAACTTGAACTTGCTGAAGAAGACTGTAAACCATTCGCTCTTCGCAATACAAAATGGCTGACATGATACCAGCGTCGTAATACTGTTGTGTCAAATTAAGCTTAAACTTGCTGAAGAGTATAAACCATTCGCTCCTTGCAATACAAAATGGCTGACAAGATGATCTGACACGATCCTAGTAGTACTTTTATGTCAAATTAAACTTAAACTTCCTGAAGAAGACTGTAAACCATTCGCTCTTCGCAATACAAAATGGCTGACATGATACCAGCGTCGTAATACTGTTGTGTCAAATTAAGCTTAAACTTGCTGAAGAGTATAAACCATTCGCTCCTTGCAATACAAAATGGCTGACAAGATGATCTGACACTAATAATACTGTTCTGTTAAATTAAACTTAAACTTGCTGAAGAAGGTTATATAAAGCATTCGCTCTTCACAGTACAAAATGGCTGACATAATACCAGCGTCGTAATACTGTTGTGTCAAATTGAGCTTAAACTTGCTGTAGACTATAAACCATTCGTTCCTTGCAATACAAAATGGCTGACAAGATGATCTGACACTAATAATACTGTTCTGTTAAATTAAACTTAAACTTACTGAAGAAGGTTACATAAACCATTCGCTGTTCGCAGTACAAAATGGCTGACTTTGACAACCAAAATGGCTGCAACAAGTCCATGAATTTATGACAGAAACATAACAAAATAAAAATTCACATAAATTTGAAATTTAACCTGTTGTCAATGCACAGATAATTGACACCCTTAACCCAAAGGGGTTTGCAAGTATACATTACATTTGTCCCTAACCTAAAATTGGTTACAATGATTGGTATCAAAAAAATCCAGTGAAAACATCCAATAAGAAATTGTGAATCGATTAAACTGACAATCGTCTCAAGGGTTAAACAAGTGGTATCGGCTTGAAAACCCGCGGATCGTAGCGGAAAACTACGTGGAATGCGTGCGTAGCGTAGCGGGTGGCGTGTACTTTGTGATGCAAATTAATGCGCGATTACCAAAGGCACCCCCTGTGCCCCCGTGTCGCCCCGTCGTAACCCTCGTCCGTTTCGTGTCGAGGTCTCCACCGACGAACGTGTGTTTGTACCACGATTTCAGGTGTACAATCGTCTACGTGCAACCAACACCCTAACCTCAAACTCGATGCCTACCCACGCATTAAGCCTGCTTACACGCTCGCTACCCGCTGCCTCTAATCTGATGTAACTATTACACGTTACGCGACTGCACGCTTCTATCGACCAAATTATTCCACTTCGTGCTCTTTTCATCCCCGCTGATTGATTCGTTGCGAAACACTTCGGGATTCGATACGCCTGCTGTGGATGCTCTTAGGATGCTTAGAGGTTGCCTTTAGGGTACCGATGGTGAACGAGTTGAACCTTTTCATATTCGAGATAGCTGGAATCTGGGAATTTAGTTCGGGATGTGAACATTTGGAAGCTAAGATGTTTGGAAATTTCGGATTTAAGATGGAGGAAGTCTATTAATTTTTATTGAAGAAGTTTTAGAAACGTTTGAACTCTAGGTCGAAGTTGAAGATTTGGAAATTTGACAATTTTAAAGCTTGAGACAACTCAAAAATTGACAAATTCCGAAATTGATTAAATCAGAGAATTGGTGATATTCCTATTTCTCCCCGATAAACGATTTCTTCCCAATTTCTCCCTAATTACGTCACGAACATCCGAGCTATCAAAAAATACGACACAATCAGGTATTAATTCCACAGTGGCGAAAATGATGAATTTTTATTACAACATCGACGGGCCGTGAACAGCTCTGAAAGGTTGATCAACCGATAAATTCCTTAACTCATTTTTTAACGACGAAATTAATTCAATGCAAACTTGGTCGCGACGAAAACCGCATCGAATTACACACACCTTTACACCTCGGTCGATCGAGCCGATAGGTTTGTCGTCGCATCGAAATTATCAATACGTGAGTCGATTGCAAAGTTCGTGGGGAAAGAAAGGGGGAGTTTAATTTATCTGCAATTACGTTATTTTCACGGAATGAGAATCACGGCCCGGTAGCGGTAATATTTTGCCGCGTGGTACGGTTGCATATTTAAGGGTTGCCATGTCAAGCGTCAAGCGCGCCCTTTGAATACATTTAAATTCATTAACAGTAAAGGCTGTGTTCCCGTAAACCTCTACACACTCTTACCCTGCACACTCTTACGAAATATCGACATACAACTAAACGGGCCACTGTGCTTGATATAATTACGAGAAACGATTGGATCGTTAATGAAACGCTGTCATTTTTGTTGCAGAGTATCACGGAAATTCTGGGATCAATATGCCGCATACAGGTGAGTCAGAAAACTATATTAGAGTTTAATAGTGTTGAATTGAACACAGTATGTCGAAAAAGTAACTTTTTAAATTTAAGGAAAACTGTCGGTGTTTATTAATACAATTTATCTGAAAACAGTCACAACTACAAAACACAGCAATCAATATTGGAATTGAGCAACGAATATTAATAATAATAGACAAGTATTATTTCTGAGACATTCAAAGTGACTTGAACAAAGTGAACTAATGAACAAAGTAAATCAAGCGTTTAGTTACTTGGAATAATTAAAATAGTGCTAGTGAACCATTTCGGACGAAATCAAATATGGTGGCGGCATCTCGATATGTTATCTGAAAAAAGTATACCTCCCCTACAAAACACAGCAATCATTATTGAAATCGAGCAACGAATATTAATAATAATAGACAAGTATTATTTCTGAGACATTCAAAGTGACTTGAACAAAGTGAACTAATGAACAAAGTAAATCAAGCGTTTAGTTACTTGGAATAATTAAAATAGTGCTAGTGAATCATTGACTGTGAACCATTTTAGACGAAATCAAATATGGCGGCATCTCGATATGTTATCTGAAAAAAGTATACCTCCCCTACAAAACACAGCAATCATTATTGAAATCGAGCAACGAATATTAATAATAATAGACAAGTATTATTTCTGAGACATTCAAAGTGATTTGAACAAAGTGAACTAATGAACAAAGTAAATCAAGCGTTTAATTACTTGGAATAATTAAAATAGTACTAGTGAATCATTAACCGTGAATCGTTTCGGACAAAATCAAACATGGCGGCGCCTCGAAATAAGATAGCAAGTTAAAATTCAGCCTCCATGTGATTTCAAGTCTCGTCTCCAGTAAACTATTACTTGGAATAATTAAAATAGTACTAGTGAACTATTAACCGTGAACCATTTCGTATCGGACGAAATCAAACATGGCGGCATCTCGAAATAAGATAGGAAGTTAAAATTCAGCCTCCATGTGATTTCAAGTTTCATCTCCAGTAAACTATTACTTGGAATAATTAAAATAATACTTGTGAACTATTAACCGTGAACCATTTCGTATCGGACGAAATCAAACATGGCGGCGCCTCGAAATAAGATAGAAAGTTAAAATTCAGCCTCCATGTGATTTCAAGTCTCGTCTCCAGTGAACTATCTGAACTAAGCTGAGACTATCAGCTATCGGACATATTAGCCACACTAATACACCGTCGAGCGAGTAGATAGTGTAGCTACCTGTACTCGGTCCCTGATTTATGCAACGACGTAGCTCGTCGTTATCGTTTCTCGGACATTTAGCACGAGGTCGGCTACCGTCGGCGAGATCAGAAGACGAGTCGACGGTAAAAATTAAAATCACTCCCCTCTTCTTCTTTTCGTCTCGCTTTCTCGCGAGCCTGTTACGTTTGCCGATCGGCACTCGACCGATTGGCTCCGGGCATCGGTTAAATTACGATTTGGAAGGCAGTTTGACAGTAATTAACGAAGAATTTTATACGCTGGATCGAGAGTCGAGATCTATAGACCTGTTATTAAACGACTTTAATTGCATCGCGCTGTCTTGCTTCCACTTTACTTTTCTCTTCGTCTTAAATAGTTTCTAACGATTATTTTCTGTGTAATATATTTTTGTAATTGACTGTTTGTTTATTTTTAGCGATACAATGTTCGCTTCTTAATTTTTTTAAATTAACCTTCACTTATTTGCTCGACGACTAGTTTGATGTGAACTTAAACCGCCATTTTGTTAGTAAAATGTTCTCGCAGATTTTTTATATTTTGAAGTATTCTACTTTGGTCGAAAGAAGTTTTGCGTTTATTTTTGTTTCGTTCTTTTATTGATACAGCAGGCAGTATATCAAAGATAAAGTCTTCTTTAGGTTTTTGTTTCTCCTTTCAAACTCTTCTTCCTTCAGTTTTTACTTGTTTTAGTTATACTCTTCTTCTTCAGGTTTTTGCTACTTCTTTTAGTTATACTCTTCTTCTTCAGATTTTTGCTTCTTTTGGTTGTACCCTTCTTCTTTAGGTTTTTGCTTCTTCTTTCGGCGAGCCTCTTCTTCTTTAGCTTTTTGCCTCTTCTTTCGGTTCAACTCTTGTTTTTTAAGTTTTTACCTCTTCTTTCGGTTCGACAGTTCTCTTCTTTCTTTCCTCTTCTTGCTTTCTTCTTCATTTTTTCTTCGCTTTTCTTCTTTCACTTATACAAAAGAATCGTTATTTATTCTGAAAAGAATTATTATTATCCTCCTCGAATATTAATCAAACATCACCAAAATAGTCCACCATTCTGTTCCTAATTTCAACAAATATTAGACCACACTCATATCTTCAATGTTCCTAACCTCGGTTTAAAATTGATTCCCGTGTCCTCCGTACACAAAGAAGAGAGAAGAAAACTCTGTTAACGTAGATGAGTCGTGATTACAGGTAGGCAGGTGTACAGTTTGGTTAGGACCTAAATGGTGAACACGATAGCGATCACCTTAGTTCGCTAATTCTAAGCTGACCATTATTATATATCTAAAGGTACACCTTTACTGATCATATACGTGCCGTCGTCGTAAATATTCCGTTTTTTATCCCAGCTAATTTACTGCTTTACGTGTTGGTATGCATCGTGTCTTAGTTTTATTTCCTGTTTCCATGTTTTCTTTTCTAAACTTCAACTTTGTTGCTCTCCTCTTTCTTGTCGCGTTTGAAGTGCGCGCCAAATTCAAACCTAGGTATAGCAAGGCAAATATACTAAATATTTACTTCTGTTCTAACAATAAATGCGTTATAAATCAATTCTGATTACTTCACACTATCCACGAATAAGACAAAATAATCTCCGTTGTATTATATTTGTCTTTGGGTTTCATCTCGTTAGTGGCGGCAAATTCAAATACAAATATGTCATTATAAGTGCACCGAACTGTGTTCTGACAGACAATACAATAAACTAGATTGTAATTAGTTCAAATTACTCTGGAATAACACACGAATCATATTGTATGCAAGTATATCACCTTGTATTTTCCCTCCATCTTCTCTCCGTCAAAGTGGCGGCAAATTCAAATGCAAATCTGTGGTACCTTCAATTGTTGCCTAATAATCGATGCCTTAAAATCAATCCTAATTAGTGTAGATCATCTACGAATGATGCACAAGTAATCATAAGTATGTAAACACTGAAAATTCCTTTAGAACATCGTTCGAAAAGCGCGGCAAATTCAAACGCAATTTGAACGCGACATATCATGAAGGCAACTTTCGCTTTGATAAGACCGCTTGCTATCACAGCCATGTCTACAATATCTAAATGAAAGGTGACAGCGACATTTTTCCGTCAAACGATTATCCACGAATAATGCACAAGTAATCATAAGTATGTAAACACTGAAAATTCCTTTAGAACATCGTTCGAAAAGCGCGGCAAATTCAAACGCAATTTGAACGCGACATATCATGAAGGCAACTTTCGCTTTGATAAGACCGCTTGCTATCACAGCCATGTCTACAATATCTAAATGAAAGGTGACAGCGACATTTTTCCGTCAAACGATCTTTACGCTCAATAAATTCCCATCTTGACAGCGGAGGAGGCGAAAGCCACGGGAATCCGACATTTATTCGCGCAATTTCGCGTTTCGCCGGCTGATTTTTATAAAGATAAGAACAACTTCCTGCTCGGTTTTTGCCGTAATAATAATTTGGCCCGCGGTCGTGTCGGTCTGTCGCTTTTCTGACCGCGTGTAATTTCGGCCCGATCCTCAGCGGTTGGAACAGGAAGCGACACTCTTTTTATCGTGTAGAGCGAAAATTAAAGGGAGTGAGAAAAAAAAAAGGAACGCCGGGAAAAGAGGACACGTGAGACGGGATTTTTAAGGAGGTGAAATAATAATTGGCGATAAAGCCGAATAAATCGTTACCACGCTGTCGGATATCGCCGATGAATAACGAGGGATCGACACGCGAGAATTTCTCCCCTTTCCGATGTAATTTCCCTCGTAATAACGTGTCGAAAAAGTTTGTCGCAGCCGTTTTAAAGACTGCTTTTAAATCATCGGACCATCCGAACGCGTACACATTATTATGCGTTTCTTTTATTACCGTCAATTTCCGTTCTTGCTTTTATTCTTGATCGTTCGCGATATGTAGAACGAGAAAGTTGCGGAATCATTTGCATAAGTGTCATAAATTAAGGAGCTGTTTTCGCGGGCTTTTCGGATCGTGAGATTTTTACTTTCCAGTCCTCCGTTGAGGAGTCCTTCATTTCTAGTTCTCCCGCTTTTTTATGACGTACTCATTGATCCTTAAGATCTTGACAATTACGATAACTTTTATTAGTTGAAAAATGGTAGAAACAAAAGCGGTTAAATATTCGCACCCTCAACTTCCAAATACAGGGTGTCTCACAATTAGTGTAACTCTCGGAATTGGGTGGTGGGGTTCGAGATTCTGAACAACTTTTCTCTTTGCAAAAATTCGCTCTGAAGCTTCGTTTTTGAATTATTAAGGAAAAACACGGACCAATCAGAGCGCGAGGGCGGAGCTTGTCTCGCGTCTGCGCACGCGTCTCGCGCTCTGATTGGTCCTGTGTTTTTCCTTAATAATTCGAAAACGAAGCTTCAGATCCCATTTCTGCAAAGGGAAATTTTATTCAGAATCATGTCAGCTACCTCTCATTTCAGTTGCGAGATACCCTATATATCACCAAACATGCATGCTACTATTAAAAATTTTCTAACGACCTTAAGATTTTATTTTTAAATATTTTCTTACATAACAATAATTTTTCTTATACATCAATCATAATGTACAAATACAATATTTTTAACAGACTGAAAAATGAAAAAATACTTAGACATCCGAGAAGAAAATTTATAGACTTAATTACAGTCTCAAAAATTAAACTCGTGTTAAAAAAGAAATCCATAATCGTTACTTAAGATCTCTATAATAAAAAGTTGCATCCCGATGAAATATTTAATTGCCCGTCCATTTAAAACATAAAACGACAGCGTACGTATACATATAGCTAAGCCACGCGCAGCAAAACCAAATGGAGCAAACATTCGAGCGTTGATTACATGGAATTTCCATGAAATTTCGGAGTCTGGTAATAATTATGCCGTTAAGTAATCGTCGGCTACCGAAACGATCCGAGAATTAGGGAGGCCCGGTATACCACTGAAGATTTATGGGGGACCTTAATATCCCCAAACACTTTGGCCTTTTCTCTGTTTTCGACGTTGATCATTGGCGTAACTGGGTTGACCCCATAAAGCATTCGTGATGAAATTCGTTGTGAAAAGTACAGGTGCAAACATTTATATCAAATGTATAAAAACATTTATATTAAATATATAAAATAATGAAGAAGTGACGAAGATGTGAAAGTGATAAAATTATTCTATTTACAAAATAGAATTAGAATTATTTGAGTAATTAGAACGAAGTTGTATTTGTACAAATTTGCAATGAAAAATAATAAAAATAGAAATTCTAAAAAATTTTGTAATTCATCCCTAACTAAAATCTTCTTTCTACAATATAAATTACCCTCCACATTTTATAAAAAACACTGAGCGTAATTTCAAATATAAAAATTTGCAAAATACTGATATGTAAATAAAAAAAAATTTGCCAACATATCGAACAAGATGAAATTATATTATCGACGTAAATTACGAATTAAAATTCGAAATTTTGGTTACGCCACTGTGGTCCATCGAGCAACATTCGTTCGAAGACGAGGTCGCGGTGTAACTCAAATTTTATTCCCGTATGGTTTAATGCCCGTCTGCCACGAACCGTTCGATCGTACGATTTTCAACGAACGGATATAAAATCATTGATCGATTGACGTTTTTATTTCGAGCATCATGATTTTACGATTCACCGGAGATATTCTGCCGCGTTCTCCTGGTGAAAACATCGATACCTTTTGCAAAACGGAGATATTTATCCGAGACCGCTTATGATTAAAGCATTGATGAAATTTTAGAAATTTTGCTGTTGGGTTGAATTTTTGCGACGCAGAGTTTCACGTTTTTATATTTCGAAATTTTTAATTTATTACACGTTTTTATATGTAGTGCTTCAAGTTGGTAATTGTACTGATCTTCGAACGAAGAAATATTTTAAGAAATTTTGATGCTGGTAAATTTTGGTATTTGAAGGTTTACAAATTTTAATATTTTCAAACTTAGAAATTTCAAATTTAGATTAATTTAAATTTAGAAATTTCAAATTTAGATTTCTTCAAATTTAGAAATTTTTAATTTAAAACGCAGATGTATTCCTGACCTAACTTGTGGCAATATAACGCATGGTAACTCTATATGAAGCAATATAGCGCATGAAAATACTGTGCGTGGCAATATAACGCGTGACAATTAAACGCATAGCAATATAACGCGTGACAATTCTATGTGTAGCAATATAACGCGTGAATATTCTACGCGTTGCAATATAACGCGTGGCAACTCTACGCGTGGCAATATAACACGTGAAAATTCCACGGATTGCAATATAATGCGTGACAATTCTACGCGTGGCACCTTAACGCGTGAAAACTCCACACGTGGCAATATAACGCGTGGCAATATAACACGCGAAAATTCCACGCATTGCAATATAACGCGTGGCAATAAAACGCGTGAAAACTCTACGCGTGGCAATATAACGCGAGACAACTCTACGCGCGGCAATATAACGCGTGAAAACTCCACGCGTGGCAATATAACGCGTGGCTATATAACACGCGAAAATTCCACGCGTTGCAATATAACGCGTGGCAACTCCACGCGTGGAAATATAACGCGTGAAAACTCTATGCGTGGCAATATAACGCGTGAAAACTCTACGCGTGGCAATATAACGCGTGAGAACTCCACGCGTGGCAATATAACACACAGTGACTCCACGCTTGGCAATATAACGTACTTAGATATTTTCAAATTTAGAAATTTAGAATTTCAAACGCAGATGTATTCCTGACCCAACTCAGAACAGTAATAGGCACAGAAGCAGTATAATTACCAGAGAATTTTGGTGAAACGCATTTTTCTGTGGCCTCTAATATGTTGTCCTGAACAATGTTTCTGACATGCTTGCATGCCGTCGGAAAAGGTGACGTGTAATTATCCCGCGTTCCGCCAGAGGACATCGGGCGAGGCAAAGCAGAAAAAAGGGAACATTTCATCGAAATTGTTTTCCGCTAATTTCGAGACATCCTTCGAATTACCGTTTTTAACAATTTTTCATGCACAAGGGAGTAATAAAATTACCGGGGACCCGATTGTTTTCTCCTTTTTCCCGGTAACTGCCGTTTCGTGAGCGGCAAGTACACTTTGTTGCATCTTGTGTAACTCGATCCCCGAGAAGATAATGCGTGTTCGATTTTGTCGGTTGATATCAGTTACCTGGATGATTACGGTCTTTCAGGGACGTATAGAATTGATGATGAAATGCTTGAAAGGAACTGGAAATATTAATGTCTGTTTAACGGAGATGGGATTAAAGGCGTAGAAATTCTGGATAATTTTTAATTCGTGTTATCTTCTGTTGTCAATTTTCTGCCACGTTTTTTGCTTTGGAGTGAGTTTTCAATAGGATGTAAATCGGGGACAACGTTGAAATTGAAATTACTAAGTAAAATTTTTTAGTTATTTATTTTTATATGTGCAGACATATGGCGGGAAATTTGAAATTTTTGTATTTGTACATTGCAAATGTTCCGTCAAAATGCATTTGTCTTTCAGATCAATTTCTAAGTGAAACACTGATACGAAATTGAAAGCAATGCGAGAACTCACGCATTTCATTTGTTTTGCAGGTCAAGCGGGAGTTAATCAACTGGGTGGTGTCTTTGTTAACGGGAGGCCATTGCCCGATTGTGTCCGGCAAAGAATCGTACAGCTTGCTTTGGTCGGCGTAAGACCGTGCGATATATCACGACAGCTGCTCGTCTCTCATGGATGCGTCTCGAAAATCCTGACTAGATTCTACGAAACCGGAAGCATTCGACCTGGAAGCATCGGGGGTAGCAAAACAAAAGTAAGTCTCTTAAATCATCTATGTACTAATTAATTCTAAATTCATGTTGTATATTAATAATTAATGTCAACTGTCTGAAGTAAATTAGTGTCTTATGCACTCACTGTTAATGTGTAAGACAATAGATGAAACCGTAAACAATTAAAGTTATTGTTGATAGGGCTATTAGTGTAATGGATAGCACAGCGGATTAGTAATCTAAGGTTCGCGCGTTCGAATCCCGAGAGGGGAGATGATAGGGTCATAGAATTTTTTCTGCGTTAATATTTGCGATATGAGGTTTTAGGATTATAGGGAATTTGATAGATGAAGATTCTCTAGGGTTTTTCGAGTTTATATATAGGGAATTTACGTAATAATTTACTTAGAAGTATTTAGGGAGATAAATGTGGGGTTTTATAGAAATTCCTATGGTGTCTTAAGAGAAATCTTAGGGTCTTGTAGATGGTTCTATAGGAATATATTATAATCAGTTTAGGGTGTTTGTATCTGCAGAAATAAGAATCTAGGGAAAATAGGATGATAAAGAGGGAAGTTATAAAAAAAATAAAACGACGATCTCGTTAATAATATATCTAAATATCTAGGAATATACAGATATATCTAGAACATACCTACAAAAAGGATCTGCTCAAAAAGTTAACACAAGAAAACGAGCGAAAAGACAAGGAAAACCGCTGATCAGGAAAATCAACGCTCATTACCTTTTCTTGTACAAAGTTTACAATCGCAATTATGGGATAGCAGTACACGACAAACGAAAAAGCGTAATAAAGGAAGGAAGGAAGGATGCGTGGTTTATGGGGCGGTGACACTGATGAGAGATGCGATACATGGCACAAAGTCGTCGAGCCAGAGCGGCGCTGATGTGATTTTAAGTAAGGGCTGCTCGTAGCCGACAGTGTACGCAATTATCCAAACACCTTGCAGCATAGTTCATTTGCATAATTTCATGACTTTGCGCGGCTTTTCTTATCCTCGCTCTTACTGTCGCGCGGAATTATCATGGCTTCAGTCGGAAATGACGTACCTCTGAGCTATGGAAAAAATCTTACTGTGCACCTATAATGATAAATCGTTCTTCTGGTAAATAGCCTACTTTGAATAACAAGGACATTATTTTGTCTTAACATTTCTTTTATATAAAGAAACACTGTTTTAAGGAATAACATTTTATGATTGTAATTAACGTTATTATTTTATGAAGTATTAACCCGAAAATTTCGACTTACATTGGTACCATAATATTATTCATTATTTTATCGAGGTTTTACCATTTTTTTATATAAAGAACTTTGTTAAGAATGAAGTAACATTTTATGAATGCAATTAACGATATTATTTTATGAAGTGTGTGTCGACCCGAAAATTCCGACGTCCACCGTGCGCCAATTTGAGGACAGGAATAAAAAGAAAGTAGGTAAATTAAAGATCGTAAAGTTGATCGTTCGGATCGAGAACGAGTGAAATTAGACGCACTTAGCCCTCTTTAGACTCTCCTTTACGAGAAAAGTGAATTCCCGGTGACGATGTCTCGCTTGTTTAATGCCTGTCCGATTTGAATTTCAAATTCTTTATTTACGACGTCTTCATGTTAATCGATTATTCTTTTTTTGCTCGCCGTAACGAACTCCTCCCGAAGGGAGGTTCGATCGTTCAATTATGATCGAATCAACGGTGTCACGAAAGATTTCGAAAGTTTATGGCGAGACACGTGCACTCGAATGTCTTTATGGTGATTACACATATGGAAATGGATGCCTTGAGATATTTGTGTCAACGATTTAAATTATTCTGGAAATTGGAATTTAGTGAAACATCAGATGGTTACAGTTGGACTCAATTGTTAAAGAAGTTGATACACTTCGCTATCATAGTATTTATTGCTGCACTATAATTTATGCAAGGTGTCTCACAATTAGCAGGTCCCTGAAGGAGGTAGTAGATGTCATTCTGAGTAAGATTTCCCTTTGCAAAAATGGGGTAGAGAATTAGAGGTTAAGCGGTTAAATATTCGCACCCTCAACTTCCAAATACAGGGTGTCTCACAATTAGTGTAACTCTCGGAATTGGGTGGTGGGGTTCGAGATTCTGAACAACTTTTCCCTTTGCAAAAATTCGCTCTGAAGCTTCGTTTTTGCATTATTAAAGAAAAACACGGACCAATCAGAGCGCGAGGGCGGAGCTGTCTCGCGCCTGCGCACGTGACTCGCGCTCTGATTGGTCCTGTGTTTTTCCTTAATAATTCGAAAACGAAGCTTCAGATCCGATTTCTGCAAAGGGAAATCTTATTCAGAATCACGTCAGCTACCTCCAGTTTCAAGGGCTTACACTAATTGTTAGACATCCTGTATTTACTGTAATACTTTACCATAAAATATTTACATTTGCTACAATTATTAACAAATACTAAAAAAGAGATATTTGTTCTCAAGTTTAAGATTGGTTTAACACGGGGGGCAAAGTAAACTATCTCCGGCACTGTACCCTTGAAACACCTTTGTAGGAAAATGGCGAGCTAACGAGTCCCGATGCGAGGTATCCCTCGTCCGGTTCGATAATCAAGGGCCACAGGGTGGCAAGGTGGATTATCTCCAGATGCATCCCACGAAACCGCGTGCGAATAACGCGGACCGACAAAGAAGCGGGGCCACTCGTCTCGCGAGTGTTGTATTACGCGTGTGACGTCACTAATGACAATATAATTGCACGCTGCCTACACGAAGAATTTCTTCGTACGAGCCGTGGCCCCGGCACGGGAACACGAGCCGCGATCAGCCGTTTCGGCTTAATGAATTTATTTTAATAACGCCGGGTTGGCGTACAACGACCCCGACGTTGAATCGCGAGCCGCGGCTTCTTTAACTCCGGCCACAAAACACCGACGAGCATATTTAAATTCTGTCTGTGCACGGCCACGATTACGAGCGCATGTAAACGATCGTCATCAACGGCCATTATTGCACCGTGTTCGTTTTAGTCACGGCGATGCCAAAATAGTCGAGACGCAAGACAAATCGTGTTTCTTCTATTTACGTAGACGGGATGTGTTCAATCTGTTTTTGGAATTTTATATGATTTGAACGGGTTAGGTTAGATGGTGTGGATGCTGGAGTCGTTAAATGAGATAGGAACATATGGTGAAATGTACAACATATGGTATATGAATAAATAGTTGTATGTATAATTACAATTATTATATGAATTATAAAATAATAAAATTATAAAAAATTATAAAAATAAAATTATATAATAATTGTATGTGACAACATGGGGATATAGCAAAGAGTAGTAAAACGGCAATATAATAAGACAATTACAATTATTATATAAGTTATATAAATAGCAGTATGGTGATAATATGTGGATATAGCAAAGAGTAGCAGAACGGCAATATAATAAAATAATTACAATTATTATATAGGTTATATAAATAGCAGTATGGTGATAATATGGGGATATAGCAAAGAGTAACAGAACGGCAATATAATAAGATAATTACAATTATTATATAAGTTATATAAATAGCAGTATGGTGATAATATGTGGATATAGCAAATGGTAGTAGAACGGCAATATAATAAGACAATTACAATTATTATATAAGCTATATAAATAGCAGTATGGTGATAATATGTGGATGTAGCAAAGAGTAGTAGAACGGCAATATAATAAAATAATTACAATTATTATACAAGTTATATAAATAGCAGTATGGTGATAATATGTGGATGTAGCAAATGGTAGTAGAACGGCAATATAATAAGACAATTACAATTATTATATAAGTTATATAAATAGCAGTATGGTGATAATATGTGGATATAGCAAAGAGTAGCAGAACGGCAATATAACAAGATAGTTGAGTAAGTAGTGAAATGGTAATATAACAAGAGAGTGTGATTAAGTAATAAAGTGGTATAGTAATATGATAAAATGATACAGTCGACAAATATTTTCATGATGAATTGATAATACACTAAATTAATAAAATGATGAAATATTAAAATAAAAAAATACCTCAGTAATATAATAATAATGTGATTTAATAAAATGACAATGTTATCAATTGGTAAAATAATAAAATGATGAATTGGTAATATAATTAATTACCAAAGAAACGACAACAAAATAATAATGTGATAAAATGCAATATATGATACAATTTTGCTTCATAACTTGGCAAAACCATTTTGAATGCACCATGCATGAAGGTGAATCGTTTCACAGATTTAATCTCTACCGCTTCAAGGAGTACAAGTCGTTCATATGTCAGACATGTCTCGCATCAACGTCTTACGTGAAACATACGCTTGAATACCATCAGTAATGTAAGAATTTAATTATGACCTTGAGATTATACAACAAATTACTAATTCCATTACTTATTTTTAAACAGAATTTATAAATATATATGCACGTACTATTTAAAACATATTTCAAAATTTTTTAAATAATTTTTAAACTTTAGGGTTAAATTTAATATTTTAGAGATTAATAAATTTAATACTTTTAGAGATTTATTGTCACACTTTTGGAGTAAATTTATAATTATAGAATTAATGATTAAAGAAACACTGCGCCTCTTAAAATTCAACTCCCGAAAGTTCGCCACGCGCCAATAATTTTCTAATCGATCGATCAATTTGCGAATTAATTGTCAAACTATCGTCGATCTACACGTGTTCTTGGTACGGTGTATAACGTCCCAGTATTTTCATCGTTATCTTTGCCGTGTACATACATCCATCGGTGCTCGCAGCAACACGATACGCGCCAGATAATGAACTCGCATCACGGCACAGAATATTGTCTCATGAAAAATGTACGCCCCGTCGAAAGTCCGATAATAAAGTGGAAGCAAGAAAATCGCACGATCTTCGCCCTCCATAGTCCTTTTCCGCGTTTGTTTAACCACGTATGTATACCGTTACACCTGTCTCTCTTGCACACCTTGAAACTTCACCCATCATTTATCGAAAAAATTCTGTTACTTTCTTGGAATTCCTTTGTACCTTCGAGCAATTCATTTTGTTAAGTGTTATGTTCTTTGGTGTATCATTTTGGTGAAAATGATGGGAGTTGGATATTAAAATTTTAGGGTTTTATTGAAATTCGAATTATTCGAGGAAGTTAAACAATTTTAGTCTGTGCAATTATTCGGAAAATTCAGAAAAAGTCCCAATATTTCAAATTTACTAATTAACCACTAAATCTTCAACCATCTTACAGATATTAAATAAAATCGTGTTATACTAAATATCAAATAAAATCGTATTATGCTACATAACCTCATTCTCCACAAAATGGCCGACTTCCCCAAAAAGAACCTCGCAAAATATCAATTAACAATTCACGATAATCAATTTGTACAGCACAAAAGCACATATATAGTGAAATATAATAAATCTTGGAAGATATTTATTTATTTAGCACGGTTGATTTTGTCCGATACAACCAACAGATTTCTCTCCAAGAAAGCACCATAAATATTCTCGCGTGTGGACATTCGTTTCCTCGATTCTAGCTCGTCGATCGGAAGCTTTACTATTTATCTGGTAATTAAGATCTCGCACGAGTACACTGATGAACCGTGCTCGAGCTTTTTGCTCGATGGGTATTTATTTCCCGATGCATGATTCAGTAATAGGCGATAAAACGTCACGGGACGAAGAAAACAAACAGGGAGCAATCTTGCATCTGTGTTCATCGTGTTTGTCGATCAAACTTATTATTATTATATAAATTTTCGTCTTGATAATGTGTTGTTGCCTTTCTAATTGCTTGTACAATTTTTTGTTTATATATACAGAAATTTTTTATCGTAATATTTTACAATCACTTTTCAATACAATAATTTGTGCAGCTAAGGCTTTGTAAAGTGTATAGCTGTATAGACTGCATAATTTGAAAGATATAAATAGGTGACAATATAAAAATAACAAAGTTTCATGGAGTTTTGTATAACAGAGTCTCATGAATCTTGGAGTACCAGAGTATCAGAGATACTTGAATATCAGAGACCACAATTCTCAAGCTCAACAAATACCAGAGTTCTAGACATACTAAAGTCTCAAACATCCCGAGTCCCAAACTTGCAGATGTCTCAAACACTCAAGCTTCCAAAGTTGTAAATGTCCCAAACTTTCAAATACCCCAAGTCCCAAAATACTGAACGTGACAATCTCTCAAACTCTCCAAATCCCAAACGTGCAAATGTCCTAACCTCTCAACTTTACCCCGCTCTTCCAAATATCATAACCTCTCAAATTGCACAAATCTCAAACTTGCAAATACCCCAACCTCTCAAACTTCCAAAGTCCCACTCTTCCAGATACCCCAACCTCTCAAACTTCCAAGGTCCCACTCTTCCAGATACACCAACCTCTCAAACTTCCAAAGTCCCACTCTTCCAGATACACCAACCTCTCAAACTTCCACAGTCCCACTCTTCCAGATACCCCAACTTATCAAACTCCCAAAGTCCCACTCTTCCAAATACCCCAACCTCTCAAACTTCCAAAGTCCCACTCTTCCAGACACCCCAACCTCTCAAACTCCCCTTCCAAAGACCCCAACCTCTCAAACTTCCAAAGTCCCATTCTTCCAAAGACCCCAACCTCTCAAACTTCCAAAGTCCCATTCTTCCAAAGACCCCAACCTCTCAAACTTCCAAAGTCCCATTCTTCCAAAGACCCCAACCTCTCAAACTTCCAAAGTCCCATTCTTCCAAAGACCCCAACCTCTCAAACTTCCAAAGTCCCATTCTTCCAAAGACCCCAACCTCTCAAACTTCCAAAGTCCCACTCTTCCAGTTACCCTAACCTCTAAAACTTCCAAAATCCTTACCCCAACCTCTCAAACTCCCACAGTCCCACTATTCCAAACACCCCAACCTCTCAAACTCCCAAAGTCCCACTCCTCCAAATACCCCAACTTCTCAAACTTCCAAAGTCCCACTCTTCCAGTTACCCTAACCTCTAAAACTTCCAAAATCCCTCTTCCAAATACCCCAACCTCTCAAACTTCCAAACTCCCACTCTTCCAAAAACCCCAACCTCTAAAACTCCCTAAGTCCCAAACCCACAAACATATCCCAACCTCCAAAACTTCCACACTCCCAAAATTTAACGAACCATCACCCAATCTCCCCTTCAAAAGCGAAGGCAAAGAACAAGAGCGCGCATTGAAAGACGTTAACATCACCGCACGTGTTAGCATCTTGTCACTGACAGACAACTGGAGTATCAAAAGCGGCATCCCCCCATCGGTAATTACCGGAGTCGGTCAACCTGTTCGATAGTTTACGTTATCTAACGTTTAGCGCCAGATGTCCATGCGAACCGGCCAATTTCCTTTGTGGTGTGCCAACACGCACACGAAAGAGACCGTCGGCCCTGTGTACGCGTTGTCCGCTCAAGGGTACGCGCGACAGGGTAGACATTAGGACACACCGTATATCGTGGGTCGCCGGTAATTGTGGCAATGACGACGGAAGTGTCAGATTAGAATCTGAGATGCTCCCGGGAACACGCGATGCTTGTCCTAACCCTCTGAAACTATTAGGCGAACGGCTCGGCTGCCCCCCATTAAACGTTCTGCCCACCAGTGGTGCTCCCATATCGCTGGCATTCAATGCACCTTGTAGGTTTGATCGATTTCTGACTATGGGACGTTGTCACTTGCTTGGACACTTATATTCACGTAGACTCAAATGTAGAAGGTATTCATATCGTTTGAGTGCTTGGACGTATTTAATCATTTACTGCTTAGACACTTACATTCACTGTTCATTTAAATGGAGGACCACATCATTTGAGTGCGTGGATGTATTTAATCACTTGCTTAGACACTTTAATCCACATCCACTCAAATATAGAACTTATCAAATCGTTTGAGTGCTTGGACGTATTTAATCATTCACTGCTTAGACACTTACATTCGCTGTTCGTTTAAGTGGAGGACCACATCATTTGAGTGCATGGATGTATTTAATCACTTGCTTGGACACTTAAATCCACATCCACTCAAATATAGAACTTATCACATTATTTGAGTGCTTGGACGTATTTAATCACTTGGTTAGACACTTTAATCCACATCCACTCAAATATAGAACTTATCACATTATTTGAATGCATGTATTTAATCATTCACTGCTTACACACTTGTATTCACTGTCCATTTAAGTGGAGGACCACATCATTTGAGTGCATGGACAGCTCCTTAATCTTTTCATCAATTTCTGTCTATGGATACTGATGGACTTACTGTCTGGACACTTGAATGGGTACTTCATCCACATCATTCTTGCCCACACTTTGATCAACTGTCAGGATCAACTCTAAATAAATCCAGGAACATGTGACATGTTTTGTGAGTTAGGTCTGTAGGTTACTAGATGTGGCTAGATGAAGATGTTCAGATTGAAAGGACATAGTACAATATGCTTGTACAACGAGGTGCAATATATAGTTAGATAAACCAGCTATCATTGTGAGTTCCTGTAAATGTATGAGCTGTTTGACTGAGTGTCTGGATCAACTCTTTGTGAGTTAGGACTATGGATTGTCAGATGTGGCCACATGAAGATGTTCCGATTGAAAGGTCATAGTATAACCTTGTACAACGCAATGCAATATATAGTTAGATAAACCAGCTATCATTTTGAGTTCCTGTAAATGTATGAGCTGTTTGACTGAGTGTCTGCATCAACTCTTTGTGAGTTAGGACAAGAATTGCCAGATGTGGCTACATGAAGATATTTAGATTGAAAGAACATCCTTTTACAACACAATGCGATTGATGAACCAACTCCAACTAACTAATAATCTAAATAAATATTTTAAAAAAATGCTAGCTACCAAAGGTGTCAAGAAGTATCTCTAATCAACCTAAGCATAAATCAGCATAAAACAAGGATAAAAGTACATAGGAATTTATACCCCCAGCATAGAAAAAGCAGTACCCCGTTTGTTCTTTGAACCATATCGTTCCCCATGTGTTGTGCAGCCTTAAGAAATCAGCGATCTCGAAAATCTGTACGCGGAATAACATTTCCATCGCGTTAGCATAAAATTATCCGGGTTGCTGGTCGTTCATTAGCAAGTCAAATGAACGGTGGCCAGATTGAGCACCACTGAGTGGTCCCAGTACGAAGGGGCCCGGAACAGCGAGAAGCAGATGAGACCCCCTCTTCTGTAAACCGGGGCTAAACTGTAATAAAGTGCGGTACGCATTACCCACCTACCTCTGAGACCTTCCCGTTATCTGATTCCACCAGCCGACGTGTTTCACCTGTGAACGACATATGGCCGACACCATGCCGCTCGTTGGCTGCCCCTTTCGACGACACTGTGACCACTTTCGCGTTAATTTGTCGATGAGATAGCGCTAACTCACGGCCGGAAGGAAAAATGAACGGGCTAATGATTGGCAACGGTCGACATGGGACCGTTGCACGGACGTGAAGGCTGGAGGTAACCTTCGGAAGGACTTTGGATGTTAGTTCTTCACTTTGCTTATTGGAGGTGGAAGTTGGGGGGTGGGGAATTTGGAGGACGGGGTTTGGGGATTCGAGGGATGATGGTAGGGAAATTTGAGAAGTTGAGATTTAGGGATTTGGAGATTCCAAATTTCCAAATTTCCAAATTCCCAAATTCCAAATTCCCCAAATTCCCAAATCCCCAAATTCACAAATTCCTAAGTTCCCAAATTCCCAAATCCCCAAATTACAAAATCCCCAAATTCCAAATTCCCCAAATTCCAAAATCCCCAAATT